>CM052814.1:53171676-53217593 GCA_028533885.1 Nasua narica | reverse complement strand
TCTCTTTGCTGTGATTTTTCAAGATTCTGAATATTTACAGATCTTCTCATTTTGGAATGATTATAATTTAATCTTAGGCTATTTCCCTTCTGTCTCTCCCCCCGTGTTTTATGGACTCCACACCCCCTAAAAGCCATATAAGGGCTCAGGTTTGAAGTTAAGAAGTTACTCCATTGGAAATCATGAAGTTTTTTTCTCTTGTTTATTTTTGGTGGGAATGTAAATTGGTGCAGCCTCTGTGGAAAACAGTATGAAGTTCCTCAAAAAATTAAAAAAATAGAAATACCATATGATCCAGTAATTTCCTTACTGGGTATTTATTCAAGGGAAATGAAAACACTTAACTGGAAAAGATATATACACCCCTATGTTTACTGCATTATTTCCAAAAGCCAAGATACAGAAACAACCCAAATGTCCATCCATAGATGAATGGATAAAAAAGATGTCATATATGTCTATATATACACACACACACGCACACGCACACGCGAATATTACTCAGCCATAAAAAAGAATGAGCTCTTGCCTATTGCAAAGCATGGATGGACCTAGAGGTTGTTATGCTAATAAGTGAACGAGATCATAGAAAGACAAATACCATAGGATTCCACTTATATGTGCAATCTAAAAAACAAAACAAAATCAGAAACATAAATACAGAGAACAAACTGGTGGTTGCCAGAGAGGAGGGCGGGAGAATGGGCAAAATGGGTGAAGCGGGGGAGAGTAGGAGGTACAGGTTTCCAGTTATGGAATAAAGAAGTTTTGGGGATGAAAAGTATAGGGGAGCCTGAGTGGCTCAGTCAGTTAAGCATCTGCCTTCAGCTCAGGTCGTGACCCCAGGGTCCTAGAATCAAACCCCATGTCGGGCTTCCTCCTCAGTGGGGACTCTGCTCCTTTTCCCTCAGCTTGTGTGTGCATGTGTTTCCCCCACCTCCCCGGCTGTCAAGTAAATAAATAAAATCTTTAAAAAGAAAAAAATATATAGCCTAGGGAGTATAGCCAATGGTATGTTAATTGTGTTGTATGATACAGATGGTAGTTACTCTTGTCAGCATAGTGTAATGTATAGACTTGTGGAATCACTATGTTGTATACCTGAATTAATGTAACATTGTGTGTCAACTATGCTTCAATTAAAAAAATGAAAAATAATGTTAGGGGAAGGATAAAATATATGATTACTAGGAGAAAAACAGTAAGTATTCTACGAAGAAAGTGAATGAATATGAATTGAAATGAAACCTGCATAATGATTATATGTATTTATATGCAAGTCTATTAAAATATTTCTTTTGCCACTGACAAACACCTTTTCTGTGAGTTTTAATTCTTTCTTGATCTTATCAGATGATGTCAGCAGAAAGTGTTCAGAGACAAACCAATACTTTCTCAAATAATCTTCAAATGATTTATTGACTAAAATGAGTTATAGTTGTTTATCATCAAGAACAACCAAATTTGTACATGTTCAGACAATGCAACTAATTTTCGACTAATCGATAGCAATTGTAAAATACCTTCAATTGTAAGATGCATTCCAACTTCAGTTAAAATGTGAAAAACGTTTTAAAACTGAAGAAATAGTGTTGAGTTTAGTTGAGTGAGAACAGGCTGCAGCAAGAGTAGATTTGGTGTAAGACTTTAAGGGCTGTGCCGTGGGTTTTGTTAATGATGAAACAATTACATGGTACTTAAGCATGTTGGTAATAAATTGCTTTGAACAAGATGGATCTGTCTTTTTCTGAGCTTCCTAATGTAAGATTCCAACTTTAGAAGAAGGATTGGGTTTAGTAGCCAACAGAAACTATTGTTGGAATCAGTTAATATAAGCAGATGGGGCTCATTCAAACACTTCTCTTAAACTTCTGCTTTTACATTGAAGTTCGTAATAAATTTTTGTCACTTTAGGAGAAATAGGTAGGTGAAAAGGGTAGGTATTGGTGAAATTGAGAATAGTTAGACAAAGTGAGTATCAGAATCTTAAACATGCTATTGACGACTATCCTGGTATTTTGAAGGCTAGAATATAACTTTTATAGATCTGCCATTCTCCTTGTTGCTTCTTGTAATAATTGTCTTTGAATTAATTCACTGTGTATGACCTATGGATGAAACAAGGCAGCTTTTATTTAATCATCTGGTATTTATTGAGCATCTCCTCTGTCCCAGGCACTGTGCTGAAGGTACTGTGGTGAACTAATGTGGTCTCTGCCTTCATGAAGCTAACATTTAAAAAAAAAAAATTAAGATTTTATTTATTTGAGAGCGAATGAGAGAGTAAGAGTGCACCGAGAGGGGGTAAGATAAGAGGGAAAAGCAGACTCCCCACTGAGCAGGAAGCCTTATGCAGGACTAGATCCTGGGACTCCATGACTCTGGGGTCATGACCTGAGCTGTAGACAGTCCTTTAGCCAAGTGAGCCACCCAGGTGCCCTGAAGCTAACATTTTAATGGTAAGGTAGAACTTACAGTAAATAACAAACTGGTGACTTTAGCTTGTGATCAGTGCTAAGAAGGAAATCAACAGGATACCGTTCATCTTTTAGCAGAGAAGGATGTGTAGAAAGATAGACTACTTTCTAGAATAGTCAAGAAAACTTTTTTTTGAGAATGTAAAATTAAAACTGAGATCTGAAGCAAGAGAGTGATGCAGCCATGTGAAAAATGGAATAGCATCATAGGCAGAGAGGTGCAAAAGCCTGGAGGTGAAAGCTTGGTGTTTACTGGAAATTAAGTCAGTGTGACTGGAAGGTAGTGAGCAAAGGGGAGAATATACAAGGTGAGGTTGAAGAAATAAGCAAGGACCATAAATACCATAAGCCTTCTTAGGTGCAGGAAGGAATTTTTTCCCCATCCCCCCCGACTTCCCCTTCAGCAACCATCAGTTCTCTGTATTTAGGGGGTACAGGAAGGAATTTTATCAAGCAGGGAATTAACAGAATTCGATTAGGTTTCTAAAAGGTCTCCTGAGTTTTTAATGGCTATATTGAGAAGGGGCAAAAAAAGGAAGTACAGTCTATAACTATTAAACTATTTTTCTAGTCTAGGCAAGAAATGGCTCAGAGGGGAGTGACAGTAGAAATGGAGAGGAGTAAGTAGATTTCATTTGGGTAAAAACCAGTAGACCTTGCTGATGGACTGCATAGAGGAAGGGAGATTGAAAAGAAAGACCATGCTTAGGTTTAGAGACGGGGAAGAGAGAGAGGAGCAAGTTTAGAATGTTTTGAGGCCCTGGTGAGGTAAATTCTAGAAATAACAAGCAGACAGCTGGTGGTCCTGGTCTAGAACTCAATGGAGAGGTTTGGATAAAGCCAGCATTCATTTCACTACGTGCCAGGCAATGTTCTCGGCACTAAAAATACAATAAAGAGAGACCAGGCTTCTGTTTTAATGGATCTTACAGCATATTGATGAGGTCACTTGGCAGAGAGCAAAAAGAGAAGAGGACCCAGCACTGAGCCCTAATAAGCTCTGACATTTTAAAACTGAGCAGAGGCTGACTTTTGGAGGTCTCAGTACCTCTCAGCCAGCAGTTACTGTCATGTTACATATTGTCATACTCATCATCAGTGTTGATTTGGGTTGAAGATACGAGGAAGAAAACTAGGATCATAGATGCAGTAATTTCACAGATCTCATTGGGGTACTTGGTGGGGCAAGGATGTTTGTTTGCTTTTGTTTTCTGGATTTCTCATTCTTTGGGTTTGTGAGTTGTGTTCCTGTCTTGTGTTGCATGCTTTCTTTGAATGTCTGATTGTCCTTGGTTTTGTTCATGTTTAGAAATAGGGTTGCAAAGCTGAGTAAGTGCTCTGTATCCAGTGGGGATAATCAACTAGTTGGGCTTTACTATAGGGAAACAGACAAGGGATGTTAAGCTGTTTCTCAGATGTTAAGCTGAGACAGAATCCTAAATGCCATAATATTGAGAGCTTTGCCTTAAGGTACCAGCACCCATTCTCACCGCCAAGTTCTCCAAAGAACAATTCACTTCTTTGTACAGTGTTAGGGAACTTGACCATTCTTTGTTCAGAAGAAGTTCAGCTTCCTGTGTTACCTCTGCTCTCTGGCTAGGGACATGTGTGGTTCAGAGCCTCTTTTGACTTCTGGTAGGCAGATCTCCTCCTGTGCAGCTGGGTCCGTGAGGACTGAAGGCTGTGACTTCCTTTATCTAGCCTCCTTGGTTACCATGCCTTCATTTACTTTCTGTATCCCACACATTTGTTAAACTCTATTCCATGGAGGCCTCTTTCTGTTTTCCTTTTATCGTGGACTGATACTATTTTTATTCTTTTATAGTCATTTGGTAGAGTCTTGGGAGCAAGAGGAGATAAATGTATGCATTTGAAATCAGAAGCCCCAGAATTTTAGTTTTAAGGGATACAACTTTATATTTTGATGTCACTTTAGAATTGTTTTTTCTTAGCCCAATTTATTGAGTTTATTTTTAACCAGTATTTGGGCAGCTCTTGTGCATAAGGCCTGAGACTAGGTTTTGTGGGAAATATGGGAAAGAGTAGCATGATGGTCCTAGCCCTCAGTGCCCCCTGTCTGACAAGAGCAATAAAGACACTGGAGTTGTATATGATAATTTCTGATAACTCCTAAAAGCGTTTCAAAAGATTATGATCAATCAGGGAGAAATCACTTCAGTGTAAGGGCTAAAAATATATGAAATACTTTATGGGGTAAATGGCTCTCCTGGAAAGATGAATAGAATTTCTACGAACAGAAATTTAGGTTGAAAGGAGGACCTTCCAAGAGAAGAAAATGGCCTGAACAGTGACTCAGAGGCCTGAAAGCACAGAAACTGGAAGAGAAACTAGAGACTCCATCTCACTAGAGTACCCACCCTGTGTAGTTGTCAGGTCATAGTGGTTGCAGCGAGGCAAAGGCTGGGCTATCCTTGAAAAGAAGGAGGAATCTTAATCCTGAAACAGGAGGAAGGGAGATCATTGAGACCTTTTCAGATAAGGAAAGAGTAGTGTCAAGGCCTTTATAGTATCATTTAAGTGAATGAGATAGTGTTGGACAGATTTACCCAAAAGACCCGACTCACTTGTGACCTTCTGACTTTGGAGTGGAATTTCATAAAAGAAGCCCATCTAAGATGTGTCAAAGCTAGTGAATATTAATAGCTTAACAAAGTGTACAAAGCAGTTCTGATTTTTGACCAATTTTTAGAATGAATCTTCCTTTACTAGAAAATACACTCCTATTTTTAGGGGGATTGGTGGGATGATTTTTGGGAAGAGAATCAAGAAGAAATGTCAGAGAAAGACCAATATATGATTTCGTCATATGTGGAATTTAAGAAACAAATGATTGGGGGGGGGGCGGGGAGAGGCAAACCAAAAAATAGACTCTCAAGGATAGAGAACAAACTGATGGTTACCATGAGGAGAGGGGGATGGTGGGAATGGGTAAAATAGGTGATGGGGTGCACTTGCGAGGAGTGCAGGGTGATGTATGTAAGTTTTCAATCACTTAATTGTACACCCAAAACTAATATTACACTGTAAGTTAGCTAACTGAAATTTAAATAAAAAATTAAGTAAAAACAAAGGACAACAATGTCATTTTTAACAGTTTAGCTATAGATTTGGAGGCATTTTTCCCTAGGATCAGATTTCCATAGTTCTTGGATTTGTTTTTAATTCTGGAATACATTGTTGGTTTTTTAGTTGCTTTTATTTCAAATATGATCTGCAATGGAAATGTGTATATGAGGTACTAAGACTTGGGGTTCACGTTCTGGAAACGGAGCAAAACTAACTGGAATTTTAACTATTACTTGATTCTGTGTGCATATGTAAGAACATAGGCTTAGTTTCAACCTAAGCCTTCATTTTAGAGTTTTATGAATCCTATTTACTGAATCACTTTTTAGAAAAGCAGTGGGAGAAAGTCTTAATCTTATATTTAGGTAGTCTTCCATTCAGTTAAGGGACTTAAGTGTAGATAACTGATTTTTCACACTCAGGTTTCACATGTTTGTAATTTCAAAATGATTCTTGCTAGGTTCAGACAAGCTTTGGATTATGCGGGTAGTACTCTTCTGAGTCTCAATACACTGTGCTCAGTGAAAAGATACAGGTTTAGGGACGCCTGGGTGGCTCAGTTGGTTAAGCAACTGCCTTCGGCTCAGGTCATGATCCCAGCGTCTTGGGATCGGGTCCCGCATCGGGCTCCTTGCTCTGCAGGGAGCCTGCTCCTCTCTCTGCCTCTGCCTGCCTCTCTGCCTGCTTGTGTTCTCTCTGTTAAATGAATAAATAAAAAAATCTTTAAAAAAAAAAAAAAAGAAAAGATACAGGTTTATAGTGGCTTTCATTGTAAAAATATGCTGTTTGTCAGTTCCTCTCAATTATTAATCTTCTGAGAGGTTCCCACTCAAACATTAGCTTCTCAGTGGTCCCTCTCCTGGCTGCCTTATCTAAAATGTCACCTCTCCAACATTTCATATCATCTTTTTCGGCTTTATATTTTTTTCCTCCTTAGAACTTATCTTTATCTGATTTACTGTGTATTATGCCTACATCTTTTTGATCTGTCTTCCTTACTAGAAAGTAAGTTTTGTGTGGGAAAGAGTTTGTGTTTCACTGTTTTTCTCCTTCTTCCTCCTCCTCCCTTTTTTTCCTTCCTCCTCCTCCTTCCACTTTTTTAAACTAGGCTCCTTGCCCATGAGCCCATGTTTCATTCAATGCTGTATCCCTAGTGCCAAGAACAATACCTGGTAAATAGTATGCACTTAGTAAACAGTTGTCGAACAACTGCACATTAACCATAGTCGTTAATGCATTTCTGTGCATTAAAACACTCATTTTATTTCACGGTGGAATTTACCTGTTACAGTTATGTATGGTTTGCATAGCATAAATTTGCATCAGAGGAGATAACATTTTTAAAAAATCTTTTTTAAAAATCTATTTTTTGTTAAATGAAAAACCTTAATCTTTGAGTAATAGTGTCAGTTTTTCTTAAATTATTTTAACTAGGTAAGTTAGAAATCTGACATATAAAAATCTTTAAGCAGTGCTACTGCCATTGAAGATATTAAAATCCTTTTTCTATACAGGTGCAAGTGGCATGAAGAAAACGATATTCTCTTCTGTGCTTTAGCTGTTTGCAAGAAAATTGCGTAAGTTGGAGAAAGGCATTTAGTCGCAATGCTATATTCTGCATGGAGTTCTTTGCCATTTTGCTTGCTGTTGCCTTTGCAAACAGGGTTAAACACTATTGACTTCTATTTCCATAATTCTCTCGTAAGACAAAGGGTTGGTTTTCTGTTTTTTTTTTTTTTTTTTGGACTTCATGTTATTTTTATTCTGTCCATGTCATACTTGCTTGGTATGGTTACCACCTGAGTAGTTTGGGTGAACCTTCAGAAGCACTTACTGAAAATTTTCCTTGCAGGACATGAAATTCCCTAATACCATTAACAACAGCATTTCCTTGTTAAAGTGCTCAAAAAATATAGACACTTTTCTCCAGAAAGCACCTGGAGCCTTGGATCTTTGGGTGCTTTGTTGGTCCCTTTACATGGCTGGTTACACTTGGTTCTGAGGATAAATAAGTGTTTTAAAGTTGTAGCCTAATTTCTGTTGCTGCCCTTTACGTGTTTTAAACATTTGAGAATTCTGGTAATCTTTACTCTAATCCTATTCCCTTGTAATGAACCTGAAATTTTATCTGGTAATCAGAGTATTGCTTACCAGTAATGACCAATTTATGATATGTATTGCTACCCAGTCCCATTTCTTCTCCAAATCTCTAAATTTCTTTTTTCCCAATTTAGAACTGCATATCTTATTTGCTTTTTCTTTATATTAGAAATTTTAAAAATATGAATCATTTTAGAATGAATTAGATCAGATTCTGATAATGAGCTTATTTCCTCTTAAAGGTACTGCATCAGCAATTCTCTAGCCACTCTCTTTGGAATCCAGCTTACAGAGACTCATGTACCACTTCAAGATTATGAGGCCAGCAATAGTGTGACACCCAAAATGGTTGTATTGGATGCAGGGCGTTACCAGGTAAAGAACTGACTTTTAGGAGCTACTGATCACTTTACATGTGCTACTCAGTGCGGTCCTGGTCAACAATAGCTAAAGATCAGGACTTTGGTTCTCTCTTTTTTCTAAAACACTTTTTTTTTTATAGTCATTTTTTATGGAACATCAGACACTTTTTAGAAAAGATTTATTTATTTATTTGAGAGAAAGAGCACATGGTGGGGAGGGGCAGAGGGAGAGGAAACAGATACCCTGCTGAGCACAGTTAGACCAGAATGGGCAGGCCTCCATCCCAGGATTCTGAGATCTTAACCTGACCTGAAATCAAGAGTCAAGGCTGGCTGCTCAACTGACTGAAGCCACCCAGGCACCCCTGGAATGGCAAATAGTTCTGAATCCAGTTGGATCCAGTTGCATAAATCTTACTCCTTCCTGGTATATTTTTCTATATTTAATGAAGTTTTAAGTAAGTGAACATAAGCAATTCATCTCTATACAAATCATATCTGGAATTCATTCCAAAAATTAAAATCTGAATGTAGATAATATAAACATTTAAAATATTTACTTCTAGGGCCCCTGGGTGGCGCAGTTGGTTGAGCGACTGCCTTCAGCTCAGGTCATGGTCCCGGAGTCCCGGGATCGAGTCCCACATCGGGCTCCCAGCTCCATGGGGAGTCCGCTTCTCACTCTGACCTGCTCTCTCTCACTCTTTCTCTTTCCTAATAAATAAATAAATAAAACCTTTAAAAAAAAAAAATAAAATAAAATATTTACTTCTAAAATGTATAAGACCTGATTCAGGATTTGATTAAAAGCTATCTAATTTCCCTACCAGCTTTCTTCCCTCCTTGCAATTTATTTACTAGTAGACTTCTATTTGCTACTTACAACATAGCAGCTAAAAGTATAGACTCTGGAGTTAGAATTCCTGAATTGGATTTCAGGTCTGCTCCATACAGGCTGTGTGCAAATTATTTGAACTTTCTGTGCTGATTCCTTATCTGTAAAACAAGAACAGTAATAAGGGCTAGTAGTTGTAGGATTAAATGCAGCTGTATATGAAGATGCCAAAAACTGCATTCTTGGAACATAGTAGGTAATAAATAAAATATTGTTATTTAAAAATAGTTCATAAGACAATGAAAGGGAAACCCCCAAAATAGAATAAACATTGATACAATCAGTAGTTGGTTGACATTCACCCTGATTAAATCTAACTCTGCACCTTTTCTGTTCCTATACTCATGAAGCTAAATGAGGCTGAAAAGAAACTCTCTATACTGATGGTATTATTAAATATTACTACCAACTTCAAGTGAGCTCTTAGTGGAACACTGTCAGTTGTCCGTTTCTCCCAGTCTCCTAGGGCTGCTTCAGTCCGTGTTCGTCACCCCTGACACCTGGCCTCCTATTCTCTGAGGAAATAGAAGCAGTCAGAGGAGATTTTCTCCATATGCCAACCACTGCATCGACCACGCACTCTGCTTTGACTCCTCTTAAAATGCATGAATTGTCTGCTCCTGCTAAGACCAGTCGTTCAGTTTATATCTTAGATCGTATTCTCTTACTTGCTCAGAGATATATGGCTCCAACAGTTTACTTCTCTTTCTTCCATCATCAGTGTTTCTCTCAGTTCTGATTCCTTCTTATCAGGAAATATGCTATAATCTCATCTTTAAAAATAACCCTCTCCTGATCCTGTAATTCCCCTCCAAACACTACCTTCTGCTTCCCTGCACAGCAGTACTCTTCAAAAGTTGATTAGACATTGGAAAAATGGGTGCTAATTGGTATTTTATAAAGAATAATTTGAAATCAAAGTAGATGATCAAATAATTGATAAGACATAAAACTTTTCTCCTTGTATTTTTCTTTATTACTTATAGAAGCTAAGGGTTGAGAGTCCAGGATTTTCTCATTTCAGCCCTTCTAATCAGGAACAAAGACCAAACACACCCACTGGTAAGCATCTTCTATTTCCTAAGAATACACCTTAGCAAGTGTAGGGTATGGTATGGCACTTAAACAGATGCTCTAAATTAGCTTAAGATACTGGATCTTGTTGAATTGAGAGTTTAATTTGGCATTATTAGCACCTGAAACAATTTGGATATGTTCATTTTTGTATCACTTTAATATAATTTAACTTAGCCTCCAGACTTTTGTTCAAGCATTTAAAATAAAGTGTGTTATTCTTGTAGCAGTTATAGTTTTTGTGTTTTTTTAAAGATTTTGTTTATTTTTTTGAGAGGGAGAATGGGGGGGCTCAGAGGGAGAAGCAGACTCCCCACTCAGCAGGGAGCCTGATGCAGGACTTGATCACAGGACTCCAGGATCATGACCTGAGCTGAAGCCAGTCGCTCAACCAACTGAGCCACTCAGGCACCCAGTAGCAGTTATAGTTTTACAGTTTTGTGATGTCTTTGGGCAGATAGGGAAATTTAAAACCTAGGGATATGAAATTTCAAGGGGTACCTGAAGAACTTCAATTAAGGTTTCTAAAAACCAAAATATTCTTGTTCAACCTTTTGCCTTTACTCTGAGCATCTGTTTTCTTTTCCTAAGAATCTCTGTCCTATTCATGAAAGGTCTACAGTGGAATAAGAGTCAATCAGGGGATCTCTATATAATAAAACCTTAAAATTGCTACATTTCTCTTCTTGTATTTCCAATATCCTTAGGTGACTATCCATCTGGGGTGAGAATTTCTGGCCAAAACAGCAGTGTTCGGGGAAGAGGGATTACCCGCTTGCTAGAGAGCATCTCCAATTCCTCCAGCAATATCCACAGATTCTCCAACTGTGAGACTGCACTCTCGCCTTACATGTCCCAAAAAGATGGATACAAATCTTTTTCTTCCTTATCTTAATGATGGTACTTTTTCAATTTCTGGAAAAATAACAGGCCCAACTTCCCTTCTGACTACAGTCATATTAAACAGATCACATCAATGATAAGTGTCACCACTGTAAAAACTACTTAATTTGTAAGGAAATTCTGTTTCATAGTAAAAATAATTGTGGTTGGAGAAGATCTTGGCATTTTTGCTTTTTTTTTCTTTTCTGAGGGGTGGTTCTACTTCCTGACTGTATGATGTGAACACCATTAAAGTTTTGAGTCCTTTAAGAACAAAACTGGCATTTCAGAGTTGTGCTTTTGGGAATATTTTGATAATCTTTCCCTCTACAATAAAGATATTGAAAGGAAAGGGTTTTCAAATAAAGTGTTAATCTTTCTTCCCATTATGAAATGTTGGAACCTTATAGCCTCTTTTGAAATCCTTATAACCATTCTGAGGAAGGAGATTACCTCCATTTACACACACACACACACACACACACACACACACACACACACGCTCAGAGTTTCAGGTCATATTCAGGAGAAACTGTTAACTGACTCCAGAGACTGTTTCTTATATATGGCACTGTCTTCTATTTCCTTTTCATCTATTTTTGGTAACAGATTTTTGAATAAGAAACATCTCACACAATGTAATATTACATTTTCTACTAGCAGATTTAAAAAAAATCTTATATCCAAGCTTTGAATCTTTCTTCAAAATCAGCATGACATAAGGGCACCTGGGTGGCTCAGTCGGTTTTGTCCCACTCTTGATTTTGGCTGAAATCATGATCTCAGGGTTGTGAGATCAAGTCCTACCTTATGCTCACATGCTCAGCAGGCTGGAGCCTGCTTAAGATTCTCACCTCACCCTCCACCCTCTCTCTCTCTCTCTCTCTCTCTCTCTCTCTCCTCCATGGAGGTGGGGGTGGGGAATCAGCATGACAATAATTGGGTTGGCTGAGGAAATGAAGGACTAAAATTATAATTCAGATCCTTGGATTTAGGTGCCTAAATCCTTTGTCATCTGAATTTAATCCTGTGCTAATCTAAAACTTGTATTTTTAAAATTTTATAGGAAATGTTAGACTTTTGAGGTATGTGTGTCAGATAAACCAAAGCAATAGGTCCCAGGAATTTACTTTAGAAGAATAGCTGTTTTTTCTCTTGAGAGTTGGTCAACCCTCAAACCATGTTAGTAAAATTCAAACTCTTGTCTTTTTTTGCCCCAAAAAATTCTTACGGCAGCAAATTTGAGGTATTACCTACCCTTCACGAAGACTTTATGAGTGTGAGGGATACTCCTAGCAATACTGGTTGAAAGTGATTTCTGCTTCATCTTCAGGGGCATTTTCTTTGTGTTATCTGACAACACTTGTAGATTTTAATTGTTTGAGTTCATGACCTATCTTTACCTCCGTTGCCAACCTTAGAGTGCCCATACTTCTGTACAAGATGTTCAGTAAATGTTAGAATGAATAATTGCCTTATCTTCTCCCATTTGGTAGGTTGTCTTCTAGTTTTGTTGATTTCTTTCCTTTGCTGTGTAGAAGCTTTTTATTTTGATGAAGTCCCAATAGTTTATTTTTTGCCTTTGTTTCCCTTGCCTCAGGAGACTTAACTAGTAAGAAGTTGCCACGGCTGATGTCAGAAATTACTGCCTGTGCTCTCTTCTGGGATTTTAATGGTTTCCTGTCTCACGTCGAGGTCTTTAATCCATTTTGAATTTATTTTTGGGTATGTTATAAGAGTGGTCCAGTTTCTTTTGCCTATTGCTGTCCTGTTTTCCCAACACCATTTGTTGAAGAGACCATCCTTTTTCCATTGGATATTCTTTCCTGCTTTGTTGAAGATTAATTGACCTTACAGTTGAATTCATTTCTGGATTTTCTACTCTGTTCCACTGATGTATGTGTCTCTTTGGGTGCCAGGACCATGCTGTCTTAATCACTACAGCTTTATAATATAACTTGAGATCCAGAATTGTGATGCCTCCAGCTTCGCTTTTCCTCTTCAAGGTTGCTTTGGCTGTTCGGGGCTTTTGTGGTTCCAAAATCTATAAAGAACTTATAAAGCTCAATACCTAAAAAAGATAATCCAGTTAAAAGTTGGGCAGAATACATGAATAGACATTTTTCCAAAGAAGACCTACATGGTCAGCAGATACATGAAACGATGCTGAGCATCACTCCTCGGGGAAATACAATCAAAACTACAATGAGATATCACCTCACATGAGTCAGAATGGCTAAAATTAACAGCACGGGAAATAACAGGTGTTGGTGAGGATGTGGAGAAAGGGGAACCCTCTTGCCTTGTTGGTGAGGATGAAAACTGGTACAGCCACTTTGGAAAACAGGGTAGAGGTTCCTCAAAATGTTAAAAATAAAACTACCCTATTTCACTACTAGGTATTTAACCAGTTGCACTACTAGGTATTTAACCAAAGGTTACGAAAATATTGATTTAAAAGGATACCGTGTACCCTGATCTTTATAGCAGCATTACCAACAATAGCCAAATTATGGAAAGAACCCCAAATGTCCGTTGACTAATGAATGAATAAAGAAGATACATATATACATACACCCCCCCCCCGCACAAAATGGAATATTACTCAGCCATAAGAAAGAATGAAATATCGCTATTTGCAATGACATGGATGGAGCTAGAATGTATTACACTAAGTGAAATAAGCCAAAGAAAGACAAATACCATATGATTTTACTCATATGTGGATTTTAAGAAACAAATGATCATAGGGGAGGAAAAAAAGGCAAACCAAGAAACAGATGCTTAACTATATAGAGAAAAAAACTGATGGTTACCAGAGGGGAAGGGGATAGAGAGATGGGTTAAAAACAAGTGATGGGAATCAAGGAGTGCACTTGTGATGAGCACTGGGTGTTGTAAATGTTGAATCAGTAAATTGTACACCTGAAACTTAAAAAATTCCATTGCAAATAATGGAGAAGGAATGCCAAAATTCCCAATCCACATCAAATGGTAAAGTACTGTATGACGAAAGGAGTGCACCTTTTCTGTGGACTCCATTCCCATTCCTTTTCTCAAAAGTAAATGATGAATTTCATTTGTTTAGTGAACATGTTTTGAGGGTCTGCTAAGTCCTGAGTAAAAAATACTAAGGTGAATAAAGATGTTTCCCCTGCCTTCAAGGAACTTTGTTTCATGGATGTAATAAATGATTAACATATTACTAAAAGTGCTAGGATATATGGGTCAAGGGACTAGAATTGAGAATCCAGAAATAAAACTTCTCTATTTATGGTCAATTGATTTGACATTTGTGTCAAGATGATTTAACAGGGGAAAAAATAATTGTCTTTCAACAAATGGTGCTAGGACAATTGGATATTCACCTTCAACAGAATGAATTTGGACCTTACCATTTATAAAAATTAGCTCAAAATGGTCGAAAAACTTTAAGAACTAAAACTATACAACTCCTAAAGAAAATATAAGATTAAATCATGACATTTTATGGGCATTGGTTTCTTAATAAGATACCAAGCATAAAAGCAACAAAAGAGAAAAGTAGGTAAATTGGACTTCATCAAAATTAAGTCCAGTAGAAGTGTCTCTATATATTAAAATACACTATCAAAGTAAAAAAACCCACAGGAATGGGAGAAAAATATTTGGAAATCATTTATCTGATAGGGGTCTAGAATCCAGAATATATAAATAACTCTCATGCAACAGTTAAAGGACATCCTAATTTAAAAATTGGTATGGTGTTGGGACGCCTGGATGGCTCAGTCAGTTGAGCATCTGCCTTTGGCTGAGGTCATAATCCCAGGGCCCTTGCTTAGCGGGGAGTGTGCTTCTCCTCCTTCTGCCTCTTCCCCTGGCTTGTACTCTCTCTCTCTCTCAAATAAATAAATAGAATCTTAAAAAAAAAAAAAGGTATGGTGTCTTTTAAGTTCTTTTGCCCATTTTTTTAACTGGGCGGTTCATTTTTTAAGTTTTAAGAGCTCTTTATACAATTGAGATAAGTTATGGATCGCGTGTCTTTTACAAATAATTTTTCACAGTCTGTAGCTTTCATTTTCTTTATATTGTGTTTTGCAGAACAGAATTTTTAATGAAGTCCACCTTGCTGATTTCTATAAAAGTCATTTCCATATTCAAGGTCATCTAGATTTTCTTCTTCTAGGAGCTTTATAGTTTTGTGTTTTACATTTATGATCCAGCTTGAGTTAAATGTTGTGAAGGATATAAGTTCTGTGACAGATTCATTTTTTTGGCATGCGGATGTTTAGCTGTTCTGACGCCATTTTGAAAAGACGATCTTGTATCTACTGTATTACCTTTGCTTTTTTGTCAAAAATCAAGTAACCATATTTAGGTGGGTCTTTTCTGTTCCACTGATCTGTTGTCTATTTCAGTAGCACACTATCTTGTACTGTTACTTTATAGAAAGTCTTGAAGTAGTCTGTCCTTTGACTTTGTTCTTCAATGCTGAGTTGGTTGTACTGGATCTTTCGGCATCCCATATATATACTCTAAGATGGGCCTGTTAATATTCACAAAATAACTTCCTGGGATTTTGACTGGAATTGTATCAAATCTGTAGATCAACTTGGGAAGAACTGACATCTTGACAATATTGAGTCTTCCTATCTAAGAACATGGGATATCTCTGCATTAATTCACTTTTTCTTTATTATCTTTCATTAGAGTTTTATAGTTTTCTTCATATAGATCTAATTAATATTTTGTTAGACTTATAACTAAGTATTTCATGTTTAGGGGTTGCTAATGGAAATAATATTTAAAAAATACTTAAAGAGTTTATTTTGTTGGAGGGGTTTTAGATTCACAGCAAAATTTAAAGGAAGCTACAGAGATCTATATGTTCCCAGCCCCTACATATGCATAGCTTTCCCCCTTAACAACATCCCCTCCCAAAGCAGTACGCTTGTTACAGTTAAGACATCGTAATCACCCAAAGTCCATAGTTTACCTGAGGGTTCACTCCTGATGGTGTATGTTCTGTAGATTGGGATAAATGCATGATGACATGTATCCATCATTACAGAAAAATGGAGTATTTTTACTACCGTAAAAATTCTCTGTGCTCTGCTGGTAATGTTTTTATTTTGAATTCCACTTATTTGTTGCTGGTATATAGGAAAGTATTGGCTTTTTTATATTAGTCTTTAATATATAAGTTAAATATGTATGTTCTATAATTGCTTATTAGTTCCAGGAGCTTCTTCATCTTTGGATTCTCTACATAGATGATCATATCATCTGCAAGCAGAGACAATTTTATTTCTTCCATCCCAATCTGTGAACATTTTATTTCTTTTTCGTATCTTACTGTATCAACAAGGACTCCTGGTACAACGAAAAACAGTGGTAAGAGGAGACATCTTGCTTTTTTCTAATCTTTGTAGGAAAGCTTTGAATTTCTCACCATTAAGTATGATGTCAGCTGAAGGTTTTTGATAGATACTCTTTTTAAAAATTGTTTAAAATTTTAATTCAGTATAGTTAACAATGTTATTTTAGTTTCAGGTGTACAATACAGTGATTCAACACTTCTGTATGTTAGTGCTCATCAAGGTAAGTGTACTTGTAATCCTCTTCACCTATTTTACCCATCCCCCCACCAACCTCCCCTCTCGTGACCATCAGTTTGTTCTCTAAGTTAAAAGTTGTTTTTTGGTTGGTTGGCTGGTTCGTAGGTACTCTTTATCAAGTTAGGAAATTCCCCTCTATTCCGAGTTTGCTTTTTTTTTTTTTTATCATGAATGAATATTGAATTTCATCAATGCTTTTTTGTGTCTATTTTTTATTTTGTTTTTATTTAATTCTAGTTAACATACAGTGTATTATTAGTTTCAGGTATACAGTAGTGATTCAGCAATTCTATAATCAACTGGTACTCATCACAAGTGCACTCCTTAAATCCCCCAATCACCTATTTAACCCGGTCCCCTCTTCCCCTCCATTCTGGTACCATCGGTTTGTTCTCTGTCATTAAGGGTCTGTTTCTAGATTTGTCTCTCTTTTTACCCACAGTTTGCTCATTTGTTTTTCTGTGTCTGTTGGTATGATCATGTGATTTTTCTTCATTACCTGCTGTGTGATAGATAACATTAATTTATTTTCGAATGTTGAACCAGCCTTGCAAACCTGCGATGAATCCCACTTTTTTCTGGTGCGTAATTCCTTTTAGACAATATTAGATTTTATTTACTAATATTTTATTTGCTAATATTTGCTAATATTTTTGCATCTGTGTCCATGAGAGATCCTGCTTTGGAGTTTTCCTGTAATGTCTGTATCCAGTCTTGGTATTAGTGCTGACTGCAAAGAATGACTAATGCTGACTGCAAAGAACGAGTTAAGAAGCATTCCCTCTGACTCTGTTTTCTGAATATTTAAGTGTTTGTTAAAATTCTCTAGTAAATAAAAATGCCTGGTGTTTTCTCTTTTGGAAGGTTATTATGTTTCAATTTCTTTTAATAGATACAGGCTAATTCAGATTGTCTATTTCTTCTTGTGTGAGTTTTGGCAGATTGTGTCTTTCAAGGAATTAGTTCATTTCATCTAAGTTATCAAATTTGTGTAGGGTTGTTCATGAATTCATTTATTATTCTTTTAATGTTTATTATCCTTTTAATGGGATCTATAGCAATGTCCCCTCTTTCATTTCTGATAAAAAGTAATTTGTGTCTTCTCTCTTTTTATTTTGGTCTGACTAGTTTTCAAAGAACTAGCTTTTGGTTTATTGATTTTCTTTACTGTTTCCAGTTTCATTGATTTCTGCTTTACTTTTGTTTTCTTCTGCTTACTTTGGATTTAATTCTTTTTCTAGTTACCTAAAGTGGGAGTTTAGATTATTGACTTTAGATCTTTCTTTTTTTTCTAGTATATGTATTGAATGCTATAAATTTCCCTCTAAACAAAAAGAAAAAGCATAGAGTTGAGGAACTAGAAGAATAGAGATAACAAAGTAAAATGGTACAATTCAGTGCAGTATATTAATAACTATAATAAATGTAAATGGGCTAGCCAGTCAAAAGTTTGCTGATTGGATTTTTAAAAACCCAGTTATATACTGTTTACAAATATACTGGAGGCAAATTTGACAGGAAAAAAATGAAAAATAAAAGGATAAAAAAAATACATATGTATCAGAGAAAAACTTGCTTGAAATCCATCCTATTAACATCAAACAAAAGAATGTTTAGGGTAAAAAAAAGACTGTTTAAGGTAAAAATCATTCTGTTGAGACTTTTTTTAATATTTGTTCAATGATTTTTTCCTTTTATGCACCTAATATAATAGTTTTAACAACTGCAAAGTAAAAGGCAATAGAGGATAAGGAGAAATAGACATCACACTGAAAGATTTAAATACAAGTCTTTTATTGATAAGCATACTAGAAATCAGTAAATGTAGTCTATGTAGAAATATTGACAAACTCAAATTAGTACTTTGTTGACTACATTCATTTCAAACACACATGGACTTTTTTTTCAAAAAATGGTAAAAGACCAAACTGCAAAATAAGTTTCAAATTTCAAGGAGTTGACAAGTCCTGTTCTTTCTCCAGTATTCAATTAATAATATAGTTCTAGGCTAGGAGGCAAGATGGTGGAAGAGTAGGGAATCTCGTTTCATCTGGTCCTTGGAATTTAGCTAGATAACTATCAAATCACCCTGAACTCCTGTGAATTCAACTTAAGATATAAGAAAAAAATTGTTGGAATTCTACAAATAGAAAAGTGACCACTTTTTGCAAGATAGGAGGCATAGAGAAGTAAATCAGAGGGGATATATTGCAAGATAAATAGCAGGGAGAGGGAGCCTTCCTAAGCCTGCTACCAGAAAGTGATAGAGCCCCAGAACACAAAATCGGAACTTTTAGAAGTCTGCTCTACTGAGAGATGTCCCGGCCTGGAAGGTGCTCAGGGGGCAAAGCAGGGCAGAATCCTAGGTGGGACAGTGTGGTCTTGGGATCCCCCTGAGTCAGAGAAAGAACAGAGGGGCCTGAACCACCAGAGATCTCAAGCATCAGAGCAGGGAAACTGGCTGTGGTCAGTGAGCTGGGGAATGGGCTCTCAGCCCAGTTTGCCATAAACCACTAACAGCAGCACAATGGACTATTAGACACCTTCCCTACTTTATTCAAAAAAGTAATTCCACTTGGTCTAAGGATTTAAATATGAAGAGAACTTTTAAGTTTTAGAAGACATATAATATCTGACTTTGAGGTTTTAAAGATTTTTGAACAGAAAGAGTTCACTATAAAAAATATTGAGGGCGCCTGGGTGGCTCAGTTGGTTAAGCGACTGCCTTCGGCTCAGGTCATGATCCCGGAGTCCCGGGATCGAGTCCCATATCGGACTCCCGGGTCTGCGGGAAGTCTGCTTCTCCCTCTGACCTTCTCTCCTCTCATTCTCAGTCTCTCTCTCTAATGAATAAAAAAAAAAAAATATTGATATATGTGACTACATTGAAGAACCTGTGTTCATTAAAACAAGAATAAACTACAGAGACTGTGAAAAAAAAAACATTCCACACGCCGGAAATTGTAAGCATGGAGTCAGGATAGTTAGTGGGTGCCGCTGGGGAATGACAGTGAGAAAGCAGAGAAATATATGTGTCAGATGTTACATTTAAAGGGACAGTACAAAGCAAATTTTAATAGAGGCTCTTTGGTGACTCAGGCAATAGTGAGATAGAGGTTCTTTCTCTCAAGTTACAATATTTTAATCTTTAAGACAGTTTCTGCTAGTTGATATGGAAAGGGCTAGAGTTAGTGAGTCACCTGAAACTTCTGCTTTAGAAGATCAAGGCCTGGGGCGCCTGGGTGGCTGGGATGGTTGAGTGTCTGTCTTCCACTCATTGTGATCCCTGGGTCCTTCAGGTCGCGATCCCAGGCGATCCCAGGCGACTGCTCTGCTTGGCGGGGAGTCTGCTGCTCCCCCTCTCTCCCCCTGCTTGTGCAGGGGCAGCCTGCCGCTCCCCCTGCTTGTGCGCACTCTCTCTCTCAAATAAATAAAATCCTAAAGAAAAGAAAAGTGAAAGAAGATAAAGGCGTAAGTGCTCTATGTGATACATCAGTGAGTTAGGTGTCTACATCAGCTGCCAAGCTGAGACTTGGTGTCTTTCCTTGGCCTTAAGAAGTAAAACATACCCCAAACTTTCTATCAGGCCCAGCTGGGTGCCACCTTGGGAATTTATTCACCCACTGCATCTCAGTTTGAGGAACCAAAAAAGTCCATTTCTCCATGTGAGATGATAGACAAGGATGGCAATTTAAATAGATTTGGCTTCCCAGGAGCTGAGAGGCAAATCTGCCAACAGAGTCCAAAGAGCATCTACCATTTTTGCTAGAATTTGCTAAAAATAACGTACATCTTCTGTCTCCCACTGGCACACAATGGTGTTCAGCACAATTATTTTACCGCCAAACAGGTCACAAAGGAGGGTGATGAGCACTTAAAAAGCCTTTAGTAACATCAGGCCCTGGGCTTTTACCATGTGCAACTCTGTGCTCTTGTGGAATTCTTCAAATTTTCAGGCACCTGCTTTTAACCAGATACAAACTCATTGGGGCCAGAGTGTTGCGGAACGCGACCTAAACGTTGAAATAAGCATACTCATTCCAGTTCCATTTGGGTATATTTAAATAAAATACAAGCATACTCCTGCTAAATTGCTGCCGGCTCTGTCTTTCTAGCCAGCAGAGCATAATTTCATCTCTGGACAATTCCATCAGGACACCTAACATTTTTCGTCTTGTAGTAAAGCAGTGTATGTATATTTTGTCTCCCTGACTTGAGGACAAAAAGACATTCTTTTTAATATCACTACAATTATCTGAAACAGGTACTTTATGTACAAATACAAAAGATACAGAGGATATGCAGTCATCTCCATGTATGACCTGCATTACACCGCTGCTCCCACGGACTCATCTTTTTTTTCCAGAAGCAACCAATATTGCCAGTTTCTTGGGTGTGCTTCCTCCATCTTTTACGCCCATTGAACCATACCAAAGATGTGTACATTCATATATTCTTTATCCTCTCTCTCAGAAAAAAATAATAGAAATGGTAGCATACTGACTGAACCTTATTTCTTTCTACTTGATGTATCTTGGAGCTCATTCCACTTCATTCTGTAGAGTTTCCTCCTGCTTTTTTTTTTCTTTTTAAGATTTTATTTTTTTGACAGAGAGATCGCAAGGCACAGAGGCAGGCAGAGAGAGAGGGGGAAGCAGGCTCCTTGCTGAGCAGAGAGCCCAATGCGGGACTTGGTCCCAGGCCCCCGAGATCATGACCTGAGCCGAAAGCAGAGGCTTTAACCCACTGAGCCACCAGGCACCCCTCCTCTTGCTTTTTTACAGGTGCTTGTATTTACATGTGCTTGTAGCAACATCCCATTGTATAGGTGTGGCATATCCTTGTTCATTAATGGCTTCTCTTTTTTTTTTTCTCTTCATTAATGGCTTCTTAATCTTTCGCTGTTATAAGAACTGCAGTGAATATCCTTGTACATCTGTAGTTTTGCAAATGGGTGAGTACATAAGTGTGCCCATTTCCCCATACTCTCACCATACAGTATGTTAATCAAACTTGGCTTTTTGACAGTGCGATAGATAAACATAGTGATGCAGTATAACTGAAATCCCATTTCTCTTACTATGAGGCTAGGATATTTTATATGCTTAAGAGCAATTGTATATTTCCTTTTTTATTAACTAAGCATTCTTGTTCTTTGTCCACTATGCTTTTGAATTGTTTTTAACCCTCATTTTTAGAAGCCCTTTACGGTACGAGTTGCAAATATTTTAGTCCATCTTTTTTGTACGTCTCTTATCTTGATTAATTGTGGCTTTTGCCATGCTGAAATTTTTACTTTTATGTTGTTAAGATTTATCTGTCTTTTATGTTTTGGGGCTTTATATTGTATTAATAAATGCCTTCCACACGTTGAGATAGAAATATATCCTTGCTGGGGCACCTGAGTGGTAGAGTTGGTTAAGCATCTGACTCTTGGTTTTGGCTCAGGTGGTAATCTCAGGGTCATGAGCTCGAGCCCTGTGTTGGGCTCCACACTCAGTGTGGAATCTACTTGATTCTCCCTCTCCCTCTGCCCTTCCTGCTCATGCACCCCCTCTCTCTCTAAAATAAATAAATCTTTTAAATATATATTTACATATATTTGCTTCTTAGACTTCTAGAATTTCATTTTTTTGTATGTTAATTTTTGATCCATCTAAATTGTATCCTGGTGACAATGTGACATGGATTCAGATTGCATTTTTTTCTAGATGGCTAACCAGTATCCCCAGATCATTTTTTAAATCCATATTTCCACAATAATTTCAAAATTCTGATTTTTCATTTAATAAATTCCCATGTATATTTAGGTCTAATTCTCGACTTTCTGCTCTATTCATGTACTCACTGTCCTGTTTTATTTATAGCTTTACAAGTACCTGGTTGTATACCTGTAATTATTTGGTATGGCAAAGAAAAGATTTCATTCATTTTTAACCCAATCCCTACCCTTCTGTAAGGTCAAGTTTGCTTGCTTCATTTATCTATTTATTCATTCCATTCATGCACCCATTTATTCGCTATACATTTATTAAACGGCTTCTAAATATCTGGTGTTAATACTAGTGCAGGAGAGAAATAGATGAATGGCAGTCCCTACTCTTAGAGAGCTCACGGAGAAGTGGGCACACAGATGGTACCCAGTGAATGTCAAATATTGGTGGAGTTAGTGGTCAAGAGCATGGCCTTTGAGGCAGACAGTCTCCAGTCAAATTTGGGCTTGACCACTTACTCACTCTATGGCCTTGGGCAAATTACTTAACCTCTCAGCTTGTCATCTAAAAGTGGTGATAGTAACACCTACCTTTTAGGGTTGTTATGAGGATTACAAGATTTAATACACTTAGAATATTCCTGGCACCAAGCAAGTTCTAGGTAAGACAACCTTGTTGTCACCAAGCTTCTGGAAATGTGTCAGAGCCCTGACGAGATGTCTTCTTCCCCGCCTCCTCATCTCTGGTTGACAGGAATGGCCCAAGACCCTGCCACTCCCTCACACCCAACAGCTGTGAGCAGCTTCACCACCTCCTGTCTGGAGACTATTGAGGCCAATCTCACTGGGCCATTTATTTTTTTTTACATCATCTACCCCCACCCCATGCTCCCAAACACCAGACTCTTGGGTCATCCTCTTTCCCCACATGAGAATCCTCATACAGCTCTGCACATTTCTGGTCCCTTGTCCCAGCCCTCCCCACCTCATAAAGCCCTTTTATGGGGACCTCTAGAGCTCAAGGGGGGTTGTGGGCACATCCTCCATTATAACCACCTCTTGTCAGAACATTCCCTTCTTCATGTTTCTCTGTTCTCTCCACTTCAGGTTGTCTCTTTCCCACCTTCCTCACACCCCTGGGCTTGGAGGTGAGATAGGTGCCCCTCAGCTCCTCATTTTCTCTCACCTCTCCCTAAGAACTTCCAGGTTGGAGTATCCTGTGGATAGATTGTCACCTACCCCTCCTGACTGTTGTCACCTACTCTGCCAGCACACTCACACTTTCTTCGATGATTTCAGCTCTGGAATCCCTGTCACGCTCTCCAGTGCTACTCCTACCATGGTTCTTGGGGATTTCAGTCTCCATGGAGATAATCTTTTGAAATCTTGATGTCTCAGTTCTTTGACATCCTCTCCTCAGTGAACTTGTCCTGCATCCCCCTTCAGCCACCCAGTCTCCTACTCCTATCCTGGTCCTTACAATTATTAGTAACACAACCCCAGAATACATTCATTTCAAATTCTCTGCTCTACTTACCACCTCAGTTTTTGGGCTCATATCATCTGGCACCCCAAGTTCAACAGTTCCTCTGATGTGTGCGGAACCCATAATCTGTTGATTCAGTCACCATTTCCCCCCATCTCTTACCACACACAGTCTTCATTTTGCTTTTTACAATGTTAAAATCCACAGTCAAGGGTCACCCCTTTGCATGCATTCTCTCTCCTTTGCTGATCTTTTCCTTTCTTTGTTTGGTACAAGCCACTCCTTGCTAAACCCAACTCTGGCAACTGTGTCGACGCACCTGCGCATCTGATAATAACTGCAGAAAGACATGTTACCAGGCTGCCCGTCTCACTCTAAATTTATGATCATCACCTCAAGGTCACCCTCAAGGCTACTGTATTACCCTGGTCCCTCATTCTCACACTCTTCTGGATGGCCCTTTCATACATTCTCCTCTTTCCTCAAAACTCCAACAGCTCCGACCCCAGCCTCACTCCTAGCTTCGCACTCTACTGAGAACGAAGCCGCATCCAGAAGAGAACTTACACAAGCTCCCACCAGGACATATACCCAGCCACTGGCATCTGTCCTGTATCTGTGTCCTAGCCACCCCAGCTGTTAGAAGGGCTTATTTGCTCGCACTTGTTAAGGTCAACACCACTCCTTGGATCTAAAGCTCATCCCTCTCACTCAGAGCACTGCACCTGCAATTCTTTTTTCTCTGGCACACTTCATGCTTCCTTCTCTATTTGAAAATCCCCATTACTTTATAAACTTGTTATGATTTCTCCCATTAAAAATAAAAACAATTGGGGTGCCGGGTGGGTCAGTCAATTAAAGCATCTGACTCTTTTTCCGGCTCCGATCATGATCTCAGAGTCATGAGATCAATCCCTGCATATCAAGCCTGCTTGGGACTCTCTCTCTTCCTCTCCCCCATTCGCTCTCTCTAAAAAAGAAATAAAATTTCAAAATAAGTAAAAACAAGTAATCCTTGCACTTCGGTATATTGCTCCATTATTGGCTCTCTCAGAGCAAAATTTCTCGAAAGAATTGTCTTTTCTTCCTTTCCTTGCCTCCCATTGGCTCCTGAACTCAATAAGGCATCTGCCCTGTCATTCAGCTGTCATTATTCTCACAAGGTCACCAGTGACCTTCATACTGCTAAGTTCAATGGTGAGTCTCAGTCCTCTTAATTAACCTACCAGCAACATTTCTTCACCATTGAAACAGGTTCTTCACTTGATTTCTAGGACAGACACCACATTTTCTTGGTTCGTTCCTATCTTACTAATTGTTCATCAGTCTCAGCTATATTATCTCCCTTCCTCCAAATTTCATAGGTCCTCAGGTCTCATCCTCCAGGAAGAACAAACCCTACTGACACCCTGATTTTGGACTTGTAGACGCCAGAACGTTGAGAGAATAAAATTTCTATTGCTTTAAGCCATCTAGTTTGCAGTGATTTGTGTGGCAGTCCTAAGAAATTGATACACAGTTCAATAAAAACAATAAAATTGTTCAATAAAAACTTAAAAACAGACCAGTCAACCTTAAGTGGTGATTTCCATCTCAATTCATGTGACACAGTCCTTTCTGTAGCTACTGAGACCCTGTTCAAAATTTGAACCAATAACCAGCACAGAAATTATATCAGTAACAATAATAAAAAAAAACCCACAAAAAACAAAAAAACCTCCCAACAAACAAAAATCCAGGACCAGATGGCTTCACAGGCGAATACTATCAAACATTCAAAGAAGAGTTAGTGCCTATTCTTCTCAAACTATTCCAAAAAATAGAAAAGGAAAACTTCCAAATTTATTCTATGAGACCAGCATTATCCTATACCCAAACCAGGTAAAGACATCACAAAAAAAGAGAACTACAGGCCAATATCCATGATATCTGTTCTGTATAGATAAGTATTTTTATGATTTGTCCTGAAAACTGACCAGCTAGACCTGCACGTACACAAGCAGGCTAAGGAATATTGTTTTGTGAGACTCATGCTGTGTGAATAACCTTGGGGGCCTAATTGTTTAAAATATAACATCCAGCCCTTAGGTTACAACTGGCCTTTCCGTTCTGGACACCAAGAGCTACAAATCTTGTCTCACATCCGCTCCTGCTCCAGGCTGGCCTCCCCCCCCCCCCCCCCCCAAGGAATGGAATCAGGGAGGGGAGGCAGACACACACAGAGCCCAGGTTCCTTGAAATATAGAAACATGATAACATGAAATGTAGCTTGCTCCAAACTACACATGGGGGAGCAGATGTTTAATTTCAAACCCTGTCATTTGCCCTATAAATGTGGCCTTTATGGGGATGGTCAGTTGGAAGTCTCACCTGAGGGGAGGACGCTCTGCCCAGGCCTCTCAGTCGGGACTCCAGCCTGGCTGTTTCCACGGGGCTTCCCCAGCTGATGAGGTTGGATGTTCTAAGTGCCAGGTTTGGTGTAGCTTTGCCTTTTTCTCATCTATTGCCTACTATTACCTTCATCTATGTGTAGATTCCTTTCCTCCTCTGTTTCTATTAGGTTTCTATAATAGTAATAATATTAAATTTTCTTTCCTTTTTGAAACCAAAACATGCCTATTGTGAATCTCTTGTGCAGCACATAAATATAGATGTAAAAATCCTTGACAAAATACTAGCAAACTGAATCCAATAATACATTTAAAAAATTATTTATCACAATCAAGTGGGATTTATTCCTGGGTTGCAAGGGTGGTTCATAATTCACAAATCAGCATGATACAGCACATCAGTAAGAGAAAACATAAGAATCATATGATCATTTCAGTAGACCCGGAAAAGCATTTGACAAAGAATAACATCCATTCTTGATGAAAACCCTCAATAAACATACACAAAAATATATGCAAAATGGATGAAATATTTAAACGCGAGACCTGAAACCATAAAAATCCTAGCAAAGAGCACAAGCAGTAACCTCTTTGACATTAGACGTAGCAACTTTTTCTAGATATGTCTCCAGAAGCAAGGGAAATAAAGGCAAAAATAAACTGTTGGGACTTTATCAAAATAAAAAGCTTCTGCACAGCAAAGGAAATGACCAACAAAACTACAAGGTGACTTACTGAATGGGAGAAGATATTTGCAAATGACATATCCAATAAAGGGTTAGTGTCCAAAATATATAAAGAACTGTTATAACTCAACACCCTAAAACACAAATAATCTGATTAAAAGAAGACACGAATAGACATTTCTCTGGAGAAGACATACAGATGGCTAACAGACGTATGAAAAGATAATCAACATCACTCATCATTGGGGAACTGCAAATCAAAATCACAATGAGATATCACTTCACACCTGTCAGAATGGCTAAAATCAACAAACAAGAAACAACAGGTATTGGCAAGGATGAGGAGAAAAAAGAACCCTCATGCACTGTTGGTGGGAATGCAAGCTAGTGTAGCCACTGTGGTAGACAGTATGGAGGCTCCTCAAGTTAAAAGTAGAACTACGTGATGATCCAGGAATTGCACTACTGGTATTGGATATTTATCGAAAGAATACAAAAACACTAATTCAAAGGGATGTTTACAGCAGCATTATTTACAATAGCTAAGATATGGAAGCAGCCAAGTGTCCATCAGTTAATGAATGAATAATGAAGTGGTATGTATATCTATGGAATATTAGTCAGCTGTGAAAAAGAATGAAATCTTGCCATTTGCAATGACATGAGTGGAGCTAGGGAGTATAATGCTAAGCAAAATAAATCAGAGAAAGACAATACCATATGATTTCACTCATATGTGAAATTTGAGAAACAGAACAAATGAGCAAAGGGAAAAGGGAGACAAATAAAGGGGCAGACTCATAATTCTAGAGAACAAATTGATGGTTACCAGAGGAGAGGTGGGTAGGGGGAGGGGTGAAATAGGTGATGGGGCTTCAGAAGTGCACTTGTGATGAGCACCAGGTGGTGTATGGAATTGTTGAATCACTGTATTGTACACCTGAAACTAATTTTAACACTGTAGTTAGCTGGGATTAAAATAACTTAAAAACAAGGGGAAAAAAGTTGTCATCTTGGGGACAACTTCTTCAAAATAACTGTTCCCCCACATTCTCTAGCTCCCTAGCCTGATTTACAGTCCACCGTTGCAGTTAGAAGCATCTGGCACTCTTTGTTCGACTCACTCATTTTTTTTTATGATGGTCGTTTCCCATCATTAGAATGTAAGCACCATGGAGACGGAATTTTTCTTTCTCTTCCGTTCACTGCTGTTTTTATGTTGTCTGGCAAGAGTTGATGATCAATAATTTGTTGGATGAATGAATGAATGAATGAATGAGATTGCCTGTTATTCCTTTTTTCAGTCAAAATAATGGGGCCATCTTGTTATTTGATAGAGCTTTTGTTTTTTTATTATAGAAGTGCTCAAACATGTAAAAGTAGAATACATAATGTACCTCTCACCCCGATTGAACAATTATCAATACAAGTATGACCAATTTTGTTTCATCTATATTTCCACCATTCCCTGTACCTCCCAACAGGTTAGTTTGAAGCAAATCCCAAATATCATAAAATTTTAATTTGTAAAGATTCCATTATGTATCTATGAAAGTTAAGGAGTCCTTTAAAAAGAACACAAGTTTGGGGCGCCTGGGTGGCTCGGTGGGTTAGAGCCTCTGCCTTCAGCTCAGGTCATGATCTCAGAGTCCTGGGATCAAGCCCTGTGTCGGGCTCTCTGCTCGGAGGGAAGCCTGCTCCCCCCTCTCTCTCTGTCTGCCTCTCTGCCTGCTTGTGGTCTCTCTCTGTCAAATAAATAAATCTTTAAAAAAAATAAGAACACAATTTCATCAAACCTAAAAAGTCAATTTCTTTTTTTGTTTGTTTGTTTAAGAATTTATTTATTTATTTGACACAGAGAGAGAGAGAGAGATCACAAGTAGGCAGAGAGGCAGGCAGGGAGAGGGGGGAAAGCAGGCTCCCCGCCGAGCAGAGAGCCCGATGCGGGGCTCGATCCCAGGACCCTGAGACCACGACCCGAGCCAAAGGCAGAGGCCCAACCCACTGAGCCACTCAGGCGCCCCTCAATTTCTTAATATCATATAATAAGTGTTCACATTTTCCCAACTGTGTTATAAATGTTTTTGTTTTGTTTTTCACTTTTGTAGTTTGAATTAGGCTACAAATAAGGATATTCTAATTTCTTAGATACCTATTGGGATATTCTGATCTGTTGATATGCCTCTTTTATTCTTCATGTTCTTCCTTTATATTCTGCAAATTTTTGGTTGAAAAGCCAGTTCCATAGTACCAATTTCTCATAATTCTCATAATTCTGCATTATCCCATAGTCTGGTTTTACTGATTACATGGCTGCATTCCCGAGTGTCCTTTAGCGTGTTCCTTTGTCTCCTGTGTCACCTATAAACTGGTAGAAGCTTGGTCACATTTTGGTTCTTCTGTTTTTCTCAAACCTGCTTTACTGATGGTATTTGTACTTGTAATAGGAGGAACAATCTTTTGTTTTCTCTCTTTTTTTTAAAGGGGTGATGATCATTGCCCAAATCCAGTAGTTCAGTAGTGTTTGAAAAATAGTGACATTCCTCTCCCCCTCTTTTTAGTTGAAATACTTCCGCAAAGAGAAGCCCTTCCCTATTCAGCCCACATCAACTACGTGGTTTCACTGATCATTTAGAAAAGAGAGCAAATGTTTCATTTATCTTTTTTCACATTAATGATTTGCGTTGCTCCTAGCATCTTCCAAAGGTGACCCATGACTTGTGGTTATTTTAATACCAGTATGAATAATAGATACATGTATTTTTATGTGTTTTAATCTACTTTAGTAATTATCTTTATTGTTGCTCAAATCATCCTCTTTGGCCATTGAAAGATTGATTTCTGAATGGTACTGACACAATTCCAGTGGTCTTTGATAACTCCCTTACTCTCTGGTATCACAATATGTTCTAAGCTTGCCTTGTACATTATTCTCTGCCCTAGACCTGAACTAAGCAATTTATCCCGAGAGCCCTGTTTTCTTTTCTGAAAAGTACTATTTAAAAACCACAATCTGAGTACTTGGGGTGCCTCCCTGGTACTGGGTCAGCTTGCGGTAAAGAATTAACTCTCCAAGCCTGGGTTATCTAAACCCTGCACATTTCAAAGAAAGTTTTGGTCCTTGGCCAACTCTTGGGAGATAACCTCTAAGCATCTTGGACTATTCCACCTGATAAGTGTTTATCTAGGACCTTGGGCTACACCAGGGGGTCTAGGCTAACAATGCGATTTATGGGAACGGTGGTCCTTGGGCCACACAATGTCAATTGACCTCAGGAGGGTCATGCCTACATGACTAAAGCCCTAATATAAATCCTAACAAGACCTGAGTAAGATTCTGGGGTTGGCAATACTTTGTGCATGTTGCTACACATCACTGCTGGGAAAATTAAGTTCTGTCTGTATGATTCCCTTGCAAGGGAAGGGACAACTGCAAGCTTGTTTCTGGTCTCTCCTGGTCTCTGCCCTATGTGCCTTTTTCCACTGCCGATTTCACTCTGTAATCTTTTCGTTGAAGAAACTGTAACTGTGAGTATAACAGCTTTGCTGAGTTCTGTAAATTTTTTTAGAGAATCCGTGAACTTGAGGTTGGTCTTGGGGACTCCCGAATACAGTCAAAAACTGTGTCTGGGCCTTTTCAATAGATACAACTGGAGAATATGTATTTTTAAGATCAAATACGTCATGATTTCATACTATATTACAAACGAAGTGCAGGTCCCCAGGCTTCTGGGTTTCTGTATCTCCTTTCAACTACAACAGAAATACCCGGTTCTTAATGATGACAAATATTTATTTTTCTTTACTCTTCCAATACAACAAACTCAAAATAGCAGCACTAAATCTACCAGCAACACTATAATTATTGGGAACAGTTTAAGGCTTTGTTTTTGTTTTTGCTGTTATTTTTGTCCTTAGGGTTGATCCCAGTGGGAATACATGGTCGAATAACTATTTAAAGTCACTCAGAATAGTTCATCTCTATGCAATCATGCTATTAACTGGATAGGCAGATATTATCATTTATATTTTATTTCTTCTTTTTAGGAGTTTTTATTTAATTTTGTTTTATAATTTTGTGAAATAGTTATGTTTCTAAAGACAAATCTTCATACTATTTAAAGAAGACCCTCCCTCCACCGCTCTATATAACCATTTTTTTTTAAGATTTTATTTATTTATTTGAGAGAGGGAGAACGAGAGAGAGAGCATGAGAGGGGAGAAGGTCTGAGGAAGAAGCAGACTCCCCATGGAGCTGGGAGCCCGATGCAGGACTCAGTCCCGGGACTCTGGGATCATGACCCGAGCTGAAGGCAGTTGCTTAACCAACTGAGCCACCTAGGCGCCCTATATAACCATTTTTAAATTTAGTGCTATTCTGTGAGTGATTTTTAGTACAGGAGCAAATACATACAAGTGTATACATATGTCTGTACTTATATCCACATGCATATATATGCAAATCTTCCCTTTCTAAAATAAACGGTAGCACACTATACATGTTCTTCTTCACTATGCCTTTTCTACTTAACAATATAACCTAGAGATCCCTGCATTGTAGGACATAGAGATAGTCCTCATTCCTTTTTACACTGTATTATATTTCATCGAGCAGCTGAAGCACTTTTTATTTAGATGTTTTCCTACTGATTCAGGCTATTGCTCGTCTTATTATTACAGATAATGCACTAATAGTACCTCGGGCATGCATCTTGTCATATTTTTCTTAGGGTGTTTTCAGGATAGTGTCTTGAATTTAGTAACCCTAAAAGATCAATTTGCAGGGTAATTCCTGGGCCACAGGGTACGTATGTGTATGATGTTGCTAAATATTGCTAATTTTTCCTCCATCAGAACTGTTGGGCCATTGGGCATGCCTCCCAGCGATATACATGTGTGCTGCTTTCACCAAACTCACCACCAGAGTGTATGGTCCAAAGTTTGGATTCTTGCAGATCTTACAGGTTGGAAATACTTTTCAGTGTAGTTTTATTTTACGTTTATCTTATTATGAGTGATGTTGAACCTATTTTTGCATGGTTAAGGGAATTTTCACTCTCTCTGCACTGGCTGTTCGTATCTCTGATAATGGATTCTTCAGGCTTTTCCTTATGTTTCCAGTTATTATCTTTCTGCTAACACAGCCTCAAATTTTACCAAGAATAAGATACACTAAAGAAATCTTAGGTCTGGTAAAACTATGGTTGAAGGGTGGTATGTACAAATATTTTAAAATATTGATTAGGGTTCTGGATTATGAGATGACAAATCTTGGGTTTCTTGGGTGTTTATATTAATTTCATTTACTCATTAATTTAACTGATATTTATTGACCACATGCTATGTCCGAACACTGTTTTAGGCACTGGAAATCCAACAATGAGCTTATTTTCTTACCTAAGGGAGAGAATTAAGAAGGAAATCACATTATTCTTCTGATTCAGGCTGAAAGATTCTCCCTAAAAGAATATACTCTTGGTTCATATGATTTTCTCCATGTTTCCATCTGTGACATCCAGAAATTTGGGGTCATCCCTCCTAGTGAGTCAAAAACAGTGGTAAAGTTTTTGCCATAGAAATGACTGTTAGTCACCTCGTTTTGTCTCATTGGCTTCTTTTATCAAGGAAGGGAAAAAACCCACAGATCTTTTTACTGCTAAGTCACACAGCCAAAGCCCCTGGTTTTCAGATCTTCCTGAGTTATTTCCACAGCATCCACATTGTAGAGAAGTTAAGGGAGCAAAAATAACCCAAATGCAACCCCATCTGTTCATCCCCAACTGGTCTAGAGAATAACTCCAATTAATGAGGTCTTGGGCACTTTTTGGTGGTGGCATTGTTTCTGCCTGAGTCTTGCCTGTCTCCACCCTACATGCCAAGCCACAGAGCTCTCCTGAGTCACGGAATGGGTTCAAAGGGACTGCAAGATGTTTTTAATTTCATAAGGGAGATAATAAAAACCAGTTAGAGAAAAGTGGGAACAGGAAGATAAAAGCAACATGCTGGGAGAGGAGGTAGGCTACTCTGAGCTGATAAACCATATAGAATGTTCCTGAAGGGAAGGACTAAGGCTCATGGCATGTAGAATGGTTCTTAAGTAACAAACATATTGTTCAAGGGTTCTGGATCTCTTTCTGAGGAAACAAGTTCTATAATGACGCTCAGGACTTACGTAGTTAGACCTCAGTTTGGGCCCCTGCTCTGTCATCAACCAGCTGCCTGAATCCTTGACAAGTCACTTCAATTCTTTGGAGCCTCAGTTTCCGCTGAGATAGTGCAGCTCTTTGGCTGACCGTGTGACTGTGAGGATCTCATGTCTTCAAATACACTTTATAAAGTTCAATACTTTTTTTAAACAAAGATTTATTTATTTATTTGAGAGAGAGAGAGAGCGGGGGGAGGGGAGGGGCCAAGGGAGAGGGAGAAAGAAACCCAAGCAGACTCCCTGCTGAGGGCGGAGCCTCATGATGGGCTGGACCCTATGACCCTGAGATCACAACTCCAGCCAAAACCGTGAGTCAGCACTCCACCAACTGTGCCACCAGGTATCCTCATTCATGAACTTCTGATACACAGGCTGAAAAGGGATGATACCTGAGGCTGAAGTATAAAGAGGCTCCCTGGGAAAAATTCTCTTCAACATCTGCTCTTGGGAACACTGGACTTGCTAAAGAATGAAACTGGACCACTTTCTTGTATCACACACAAAAATATACTCAAAATGGATTAAGGAGCTAAACGTAAAACCTGAAGTCGTAAAAATCCTAGAAGAGAACACAGGCAGTAATTTCTCTGACACCAGCTGTAACATCTTTCTAGATATGTCTCCTGAGGCAAGGGAAACCAAAGCAAAAATAAACCGTTGGAACTACATCAAAATAAAAAGCTTCTGCACAGCAAAGGAAACAACCAACAAAACTAAAAGACAATCTATTGAATGAGAAGATATTTGCAAATGACATATCTGATAAAGAGTTAGTATCCAAAATATATAAAGAACGGATATAATTCAACATCTGAAAACCAAAAAATCCAATTTAAAAATTTAAAAATGTCAGAAGACATACAGATGGCCAACAGACATAAGAAAAGGTGCTCAACATCACTTATCAGGGAAATGCAAATCAAAATCACAATGAGATATCACCTCACTCCTGTTGGAATGGCTAAAATCAAAACCTTGAGAAACAAGTGTTGAGTTCAGTAATTCATCAGTTGCATATAACTGATATAGTATATGTTGGCTAATTGAACTTAAATTAAAAAAAAGAAACAAGTGTTGGCAAGGATGTGGAGAAAAGGAACCTTCATGCACTGTTGGTGGGAAGGCAACCTGAGGCAGCCAATGTGGAAGACACTATGGAGGTTCCTCAAAATATTAAAAATAGAACTACCTTATTATCCAGTAATTGCACTACTGGGTATTTACCCCAAAAGTACAAAAACACTAATCTGAAGGGATTTTTGCACCCCTATGTTTATTGCAGCCTTGCTTACAATAGCCAACTATGGAGGTAGCCCAAGTATCCATGGACAGATGAATGGTTAAAAATAATGGAATATTATTCAGCCATGAAAGAGAATAAATCTTGCCATTTGCAACAACATGGATGGACCTAGAGGGTACAATGCTAAGTGAAATAAGTCAGAGAAAGACAAATACCGTATGATTTCATTCATACATGCAATTTAAGAAACAAAATGAAAGAATTATAGGATTGTCAAAGGTCAAAGAAGTCAGCCAGGAAGAGGCTCCCAAGGCCAAAATCTGGGACTATTTGAGCATCAAAATAAGTAATGACAACAATGGATTATAACCCAAGAGATAAAATAGAAACATAAGAAGAGCCCATAGAGATTGAATCAATTGATGAGTAAGTTAAAACTCTGATGAGAGATGGGATGTTTACATGGTCTCTAAAAACCTCTCAAAAAAAAAAAAGTTACTTATTGCAACAGGAAAACGAGTAACTTTAGAGTGGAGAAGACTTGCAGACACCGCTTTAACCCAGTGATCAAAGTTCACATGATGAGTAATAGGAAAATTAAAATCCGGGGCAACCGCATAGGATGCAGCCAGAAGAACAGCTTCATTTCTGTGATGCTCTCTTGAAACACACATGAGTTTAATTATGAGGAAATAGCAGACCCAAATTGAGAGACATTCTACAAAATACGGAGATATTACATGTAACTAGATGCAAGGAGTAATTCTGAACTAGATTCTCTTGCTCTAATGGACATTATTGGGAAAATTGGGAAAACTATTGGGGTCCGAGGATATTGATGCTGATTTCCGGATATCGATGACTGTATTGCAGCTACATGGGAAAATACCCTTATAGAGAGGAAATATACATTAAGTGTTATACATATATAATACATATTCAGGGTAATGGGGCATTGTGTTGGCATTCTCAAATGGTTCAGGAAAAAAAGTCTGTTGTGTTATACTTAAGCATTTTTTGTAGGTTTGAGATTATTTCAAAAAAAATAGTGGAAGGAGGAGAAATCCAGCAGAGGGACATCATAGCATCCGACCACCTTCCTGTGTATGTTCGGCATCTTCGTGTGCACCATTCTTAGAGCCTTTCCCAGTCAATGGCGACGCTGTCCCAGGACCAGCCATCTGAAGAATCAATCCCCCATTTTCTGGAACTGGAAAAAGACATCGAAAGGCCCTTGTTCTTTCAGCCCTCAAAATAGGATATGAGTATTTCTAAAATTCCTTATTTAGCACTTAGACTGGGTCATCTCTGAAGGGGCTTTAACTCTTAGAAGTAGAATGAATCCCTCTCTCTTCACCCTTTAAGACGGTGCTGGGGTTGCAGAGAAGTGAGGATGAAGAGAGTTAGTACTCGGTAAATACAGGATGCTCATAACTGGTTATAGGTGAGGGCAGATGTGTTGGTTATTCTTTATGTGTGCCTCCCCGATCCACCTTCTCTTTCTCTTTCTTCCTCGATCTTTACTCCAAGAGGCTGATCCCCACAGAACGCCATGTCTTGCCATCTGGCTTCTCCTTGGGTTCTGCCAGTGGGAGGTGGGCAGGGGGGGAGACCGGTGTTTCCTCCCTTGCCCACTCCCTACATTGGTGCTGCTGTTCTGACCTTGGCATATCTCCGTGACTCCACCTCCTACTGGAAACCCCTTCTCCCTGTCTCTGGGTCCCACTGGGTCCTGGAAGGGTTCGCCCCCTTCCTTCCCCTTGTCCTTTTGGGCGTCGGGAAGGCGACGGCTTTCCCAGACATGAGGAACAGGCTTTCCCACAATGAAAGACAAGGCCTGGGCCGTACATGATGGCCTTAATAAAAAAGCTAGATATACTGCCCAAGTGCCTTCCTTTCATTCAAGAAGTGGCTTCAAGTTAAATGATTCCAAGAATCGATCCGCTTTGTTTTATGTTAAACCGTGTGGGGAAGCTGAGTACAGAGGAGGCAGTGCAGGTGTACCAGGAGGTTTGATGACGCCATACAGTCACTGAGAAGGACGGTGGCTCCTGTCCCAATGACATGTGACTTGCTCTGGGCCACAAAGTAGGAGCAGAAGGGATGGCAACCCCTGCTGAGAGAAGCTTCCTGAATCTTCTCAAAGGCTTTCCTTTTTTCTGTTCCCTCTGCTGTGAGACGCACTGTCCCAAGAGCTGGGTTGATCTTCAGCCTGCATCCCGGAATGAGGAAGATGTGGAGCAGGGCCGAGCTAACCTGTGATAGCAGGTCACATAACAACAAGGGGTTGTTGTTGTAAGCCACTGAGACTTAACCTGGCTCGAACCGGCGAATACTAAGACACCTTATGTTAAAAAAAAAAAAAAAGGGGGAAAGATCATTTTTTTAAAAAACATGAGCTAATGGTAAATCCCCCTTGCAGTATATCCTGGCCCTCTCCCACAACCGGCAAAGGCAGGATACATCCACACACTAACGAGAGAACACAAGTACAAAGATAAGCACAAAGATAGCTAAAAATCAATACACTTGAGAAAAGCCAAAATTTTTACAGGAAGAGCCTCCCCCCCGCCCCAACTCTATAGCCAGATGAACTGCCTGGATTATTTTTTAATGTTGGGAAGTCTGTGGCTACAGAAATGAAGGCCAAAAGGTCTTGAGGGTCAAAGGTTGGTGACTGTGATATTTGCTGTTAACAGCATAGATTTAACACCACTGTATTTTTACCAGGATTGTTGTTTTAAAAGTGATCCAGTTACAGAGTCCCACTGGTTTTCGGTGGTCTGCCTCTTACCCTAATTTTCTTGTAAGTCCTCTTATTTTTAGCACGTGATTTTGTAGAATGCAGAGGTTTTTGGAAATGCACCTAGAGTGTTATATCTGAAATGCTTATATCTTAATAGGTAACAATTCCCATATACAAATTGAAAATAAACAAAACCCTGTAACTCCTCCATCCCTGCCTTTCCCCCGTTCAGTCATATGCATGGGGGTCAGGAGGACATGTGCTCAAGTGGGATGAGCATGGTCTTCAGAATCAGACAGAACTGAGTCTCATTCTGATACCTACTAGCTATGTTAACTCTGATGATGCGACCTCCCTGACCTCAGCTTCCTCGTCTGTAATGGGGAGGGTAGAAAGGCCTCTGGAAATCAGCCAGAAGAGAGCCCATCTCCGTGAGCAAACTCAAGAGCCGACAGCAAGTGTCCCCAAGGAGGTCCTTCCCCCAGGACAGCACTTTCCAGGAGGGGCAAGACCTCACCCCTACAGATGCTCAGGGCCCTGAACCAGAACTTCCAAGGATGGGGCAAGGCTGGTGAGTCTTTCACAATCCCCCCAGATGACATGATGCCTGGTGAGGCCCACTGTTGTAGAGAGGACGGTTCCTTGAAGACAGCTAGCTTCCCTTGTTCTGGGGCCGTGTTCAGTAAGCAACTGAGGGCACGGTACTCAGGGGGTGAGAATGCCTGGGGCAGGTAGACAGTCTGGTCGGCTTAATAGCTGCACATAGCAAAGTGACATTCTTTGTTTATTCAGCTTGCTAAAACTCGCGGGGCCTCAGCTTCCTTGACTGTAAAATGGGAATAATAATAGCATCTAACTCTCAGAGGTGCTGTGAGGTTTATGAGAGCTCTGTGGAAAGTGTCTGGAACAGCGGCTGGCCCAGAGCAAGTGCTATCTGAGTGTTCACTGTTAGTATTATACATCAGGCTCTGTGAGGTTGGTTAATGTCACTCTGCCTTCGAAAGCCAGTGCTGTGGGGGCATGTACAAAAGGAACTTAAGAACAAGCCCCTGAAGAGTGACTGATTTACCAAGTTCATACTACTTGGAAGGGACCTCTCTGGGCAGCCAGAGCCCTTCCTCAGGTGATAACACGCATGCCTCATCTTGTCATGAGCCTTAATGTTTGAAACTGTAAGGATTGTATGAAAAACTGTTTCAAATGCCTAACAAGTGTCTAGCACACAATCTTCCCTCGAACAATGGTGACCTTTGTCTCTTTTCTCAAGCACGCTAAGTCTTTGAACTGTCAGCCGGAAACCACACGTTGGGAAGGGACTGCCCGGCAGCCCAAGGAGCCTGGGATAGCTAACTTTGACTATAAGAGAAACCGCAGTCGTCTCATGCCCACAAATTCTGGATTGAAAGAAATTGAGCAGGAGACAGTGGCCTTGCCAGCTGATCACGTGATCGGAGACTCGTGTAGGAGAGCCCCACACTGGAGTCTGCACCTGTCAGCACCACAGCTTTTCCACTTGTGAAACCACTGGTTTTCCTTCAAGATGCAGGCCAAACATCGCCTCCTCTTTGGAGCCTTCTTGAACTCCCTCAGGGTCCCCGCTGTGTCCCCGTGGCATCTTCTCCATCTCACGTGATGATGTTCCTGTCTGTCACCTCCATTAGACTTTAGCTCCTCCTGAGTAGTGGTGTCTTGGTGACCTTTCTAGACCCTGCAGCCGGTACAAGGCCTGCACATAGTAGGTGCTCACAAAAATTTTGTCATAAAATGAATGCAACGGGTCCCGATTTCCCTGATTTTCTTACATGAGCCTGGAGCTAAGGCATGTGAACCTTCAGAGCCTTTCCAGAGCAGAGACAAACCAGCCCAAATTGGGGGAGGTGGCCACCCTGTCCTTCCACGGCTTTGTCAAAAACATGCCTGTAGAGCCTTGCGCCGTGAGGACCGGAAGGCACCTCAAAGTAGGTGGAGGACCAGGGGGTGACCTTAGGCAAGATATAGTGACACCAAATAGTATTTACCCGACAGACATTGACCCAGTGTGGACGTGTGCCAGGCCATGAAAGAGACTGAGTTCCTGCCCTCACGGATCTTACAGGCCTCGGCAGAACCAGACCATGGGAATGACAGCACTGTGTGACCGGTGCTGGGACAGGAGGGAGCACAGGCTGTCATGGAAAGGGACGGTGAAGAGAGGCCTTCAAACGTGTGGCAGGAGAGACAATGTCGGAGGCGAGAACCAACGGTGGATCACGCTGCTTTGAGGAGGGAGAGCCACGTGATCTATCCGGCGGTTGGAACAGGAGGATGGCCTCCTCCTCTCTCCGGAGGGGCCCCATTTGGGATACCACTGGCAAGAGCTTCTCCACCCTCTTCTCTGAAGCCTGTCGACGGACTAGCAGGCCCACCATGGTCTGTCCGACACTTCGCCTGGAATAGCCCTCTGCTACCAGGGAGGGTTCCGTCCCTGCCACTAGAGACAGTGCTTGACCCGACTGTGGCCATAGGCAATGGGACCCACAGATCTGACCTTCTACTCCCCTCTCGCCCTGTCACCTCGCCCCGCCGCTCCTAGGAAGCAGAAGAGGTGTGCGGTAAGTAGACACAAACCCACGAGACTTTCCCTTGGGGTGAGCGAACCCTGCATGAAAAAAGAAATGAGACTTTCCACTAACAAATTTATTATTACTGATAGCGTTTTGAATGAAGCGAAGAATTTAACAAAATGTATAAAATATATATGTGTGTATATATATATATACTTTAATCACAAATGGATGATAGATTTACAGAACTCATTTTTTGATCATCCAGAAAAGACAGTGATGTTTATTTAACAGGAAACTGCATTGGGATGAGACTAGCCACAGGGCCACGGCTCCGACGGTGGGCGACACGAGGGGCGAGCAGGGGAAGCGGGGAGTCGCGAGTCTACAAACATAGCAGAGAGACCAGGGAGGGGGAGGCACCCAGATTTGGCTGGAGAGAGCCCAGCTCGGACGACTCCTGGGCTGGGGGCGGGTGGGGGGAAGTGAAACCCAGGCTGTGGCCCAAGGACCCCGGGATGGGCTGATGCTCAGACAACTGCCGCGTGGCCCATGAGGAGGGGAGGCGGGAGGCAGAGGAACGAGCGCCAGTCTTCGCCGCGCCTCAGCCTGCAGCGTGCTCCAGTCACCGGTCAGCGTGCCCAGGGGACTCCCGCCCAGTGCTCCTCTGCTCTTCTCGCCTGTAGTCGGCCTTCTCTTCCCGCTCCGTCTCAAGCTCTCTCACCTGCTCTGGAGGCTTCTGGTAGATCATCCGATTCCTGGGAGCGGCGAGGGCAGAGGGGAAGGGTTGGCCCTCACTCGGGCTGGGGGGGTTGGGGGTGCTGGGCCCAATGCTCCTATGGGAAGGGCAGCCCCTGGGCCTGCCGCCCCACCCGTCCAGATGTGGAGGGACCCGTGGCTGCAGGGCTGGCTCGGAGCGGACAGTAGGTGGCCCAGCTCAGTGGCTCAGGAGCTCTGAGTTACAGGAACAGGCTGGCTCCACTCGGCCAGGAGGGACCCGCTCGGCCCCGCGCTTGCCCCTGGACAGGCCCCAGGAAGCCTGGGGAACCACGGACCTTGCAGCCAAGCCCCAGGACTGCAGCGCCTCTTGGGGGCAGCTGTCCCCACTGGCAGAGTGAGTGGAAAAGGCCCTGCGGAGCTGTGACACTTCCTCCCACTCCTGCCCACAGGCCGTCCGCAAACACTCACGGCGGCTTCGTGTCCTTGGCCTCGTCCTTCTCCCGGCAGCAGCAGCAGTAGATGACAATGCCCAGGATGATCAAGGCCGCAGCCAGGCCCCCCGCGATGCCCGCATACAAGGCCACGTTCATGGAGGCTGCAAGAGACAGAGCAGGGCAGCTGCTTCCCCCGAGTCGAGACCTAAGCCCAGGCCTCTGGGGATGAGGAGCCACGGGGAGGGAAGCCTCTCGGGGGGCCCAGGCTCCCTCCCAGCCCAGGGAGTGCTGCCAGCTTCCAGTAATGCCCCAGGAAGGGCATGGCCTTGCAGAGAGGAGACCAGGGGGGTCTAGAGACCACCCTTCAGGATGGAGGCGGACGTGAAGATACACAGGCCAACAGATTGGTGTCCCAACACTCCCAGGCTCCTAAAAGTCCTCAGCTGTCCGCCACGCCACCTCCAGCTCTAGCCTGCCCTTGCGCTGGTGCAGGGGACCCACCCCAGAAGCTCAGGCCCAGACTCTGTGGCGGCTGACTCTGGACATTTCCCTCATGCCCACCAAGGGGCCCTAACAGCAGGCAGGGCTGAGCAGGTCTCCAGAAGTCAGTCTGAGGCTCTGCTTCCCAAGAATCAAGGGAACTAGGCCGGGGAGCATCCGACGGAGGTCGCCTCAGCTACGCTGCCAGCTGGTGACCCTACAGAGGCTCCCCGATTCACCGCCACAGGGTCTCCCCCAGCTGCCTCTTTGGACCCCACGCCAGTGATCTTTTGGCCTTGGTGCGCTCCCCCCAACCCCGCCAACCCGCTCTTACGAGGTCTGATGGCCACAGTGATGTTACAAGACTCACTATCCACCTCATTGCTGGAGATGCAGATGTAATAACCCGACATATCTGTGGAGATGTTCTTCAGAGACAAGATCTGGCCTGCGACTGGGAAGGAAGAAGAAGGAGGGTGAGGAGGAGCCCAGGCCTCACAGTTCGGGGAAACACCTAGGCACCCGGAGGCCTGAATTCCTAGGGAGACACAAGCACTGCCGTTGAACTTGTCCAAGCCTCCTCTGTAATATGGAGAGAGTACCCGCCCCTAGGCCTCCTAGGACAGCTGCAGGCAGCTCGCACAATTCTCAAGTGCTTAGAATTCAGTCAGGCCCCCCCGGGTTCGAAGCCTGGTTTTCCAAACAGATTAATTTTGTGACGTTGGCCCAGGAACTTAGCTTCCCCGAACCTAGCTTCTCTATAAATAACAAGAGTCTGTGTGAGGCGCGGCAGGAGGGAGCATGCAATGCGGCAGTGATCCGTGCAAGCCCACCTCAGAATACCTAATGTACGTACACACAGAATACAGAATAGCACAGAATACAGAGCACAGAATAGCATGTGCTCGGGAAAGATGAGATACGTATGTGTGACGTGAAGACGCTTTCTAATTTAGAAGGCACGGTTACAACCACTTTCATGCTCTTCGGAGACGGAGTCCGTGAGCTTGGACTTGTGGAAGAAGTCCTGGAGAAATCGAGAATGGTCCAACAGTCTTCCTGAGAAACCTTCCTGCTAAATCTGTGATCCTATGAACTTCTTCACCTTGAAAGCGAGAGCTTTGTGCTTACACATCTCTAGATGCCCTGTCCTCAGAGACACGTTGTCATCACTGCTATTTTGAGTGGAGAGTTAAGAGACCTGTCTGTCTAATCTGCGGCAGAGTCGGCCTCGTGCGACCCTGCTGCCACCAGGCGGCTGTATTTCAGCCAGAGGAGATGCTGGACCCGGCAAGTGGGGCCCAGTCACTGCACCGCTCACACACTCCAGAAGCGGCTCCTCATCTTCAATAATGAGTCCGGGCTTCTTCCGACTCACTTACTTCGCTTAGTGTTTTACCCTCGAGCTCCATGTTGTTGCAAATGGCAAGACTTCCTTCTTTTTTATGGCTGAATAATATTACATTGCATATACATAACACTTCTTCATTCATCTGTGGATAGACACTTGGGCTGTTTCCATATCTTTTTTTTTTTTTTTAAAGATTTTATTTCATCTATTTGACAGAGAGAGAGAGAGAGAGATCCCAAGTAAGCAGAGAGGCAGAGAGAGAGAGAGGGAGCAGGCTCCATGCTGAGCAGAGAACCCGATGCGGGACTCGATCCCAGGACCCTGAGATCATGACCTGAGCCGAAGGCAGAGGCTTTAACCTACTAAGCCACCCAGGCGCCCCCATATCTTGATTATTGTAAATAATGCTGCTCTATGGGGCTGCTGGGTGGCTCAGTTGGTTAAGTGTCTACCTTCGGCTCTGGTTATGATCTCTAGGTTCAAGGATCGAGCCCCGCATCGGGCTCCCTGCTTCGCAGGGAGTCAACTTCTCTCTCTCTCTCCCTCTGCCCCTCTCCACTGCTCATTTTCTCTCTCTCTCTCTCTCAAATAAATAAATAAAAATATTTTTTTTAAATGCTGCTATAAACGTAGGGATGCATGTATCCCTTTGAATTTGTGTTTTTGTATTCTTTGAGTAAATACCCAGTAGTAGGATTACTGGATCAGAGTGTAGTTCTATTTTTAGCTTTTTGAGGAACCTCCATACTGTTTTCCACATATGTGGAATTTAAGAAACAAAACAAATGAGCAAAGGGGAAAAAAAAGAGAGACAAATAAAAAAAAACGATGCTTAACTCTAGAGAACAAACTGATGGTTACCCTGGGGGAGGGGTGGGGAATGGGTTAAACAGGTGATGGGGGTTAAGGAGCGCCCTTGTGACGAGCCCGGGGTGATGTATGAAGTGTTAATCACTATATTGCACAGCTGAAATTAATTATTACCTGGTGTGTTAACTAACTGCGGTTAAGATAAAAATGTAAAAAAATGAACAAGTCCAAGCTTCTTAATGCTATTACAGGGTTACAGATCTGGTCCTGCAATTACCTCAGCTTTATCTCTTGCCAGTTCCCCCACTGTGCAGCCCCCCACCCCTGGCCCCGCCTCCAATCAGTCGCCAGATTGCACCTGGTGTGGGTTTCCCTTGTCTGGACGTGCTCCTCCGTATACTTCCTCAAATGTGCTGTCCTGTGATTTTGTCAGCAATCTAGTCTGGGCAGTGGGACAGATATTCAATCTCCAATGTCACAGAGGTCACCAGAGGCTCAGAGAAGTTAAGGTACTTGCCAAAGGTCACAAAATTAAGAAATGATAAAGCCTGGGGGCGCCTGTGTGGCTCAGTGGGTTAAAGCCTCTGCCTTCGGCTCGGGTCATGATCCCAAGGTCCTGGGATCGAGCCCCATGTTGGGGTCTCTGCTCGGCAGGGAGCCTGCTTCCCCCTCTCTCTCTGCCTGCCTCTCTGCCTACTTGTGATCTATCTGTGTCAAATAAATAAAATTTAAAAAAAGTGATAAAGCCTAACAGAAATCCTATTTTAGGTCTAGAACTCTCTGGAGCTGTTGACAATATTTCCCATTTTCCTATGTATTATAAAAACGATGTAGGCTCATTATAAGAATTTGTACATGACACGAAGCTGCTATTTCCAATCAATCCAGTCCAGGAGGCCTTTAGATGCTTGATCGCAATAGCCGTAAATAAGACGAAGACAGTCTGTCTCTCCTGGCATGAGGGCAGACAGACCAGGAAACCAGGGTGATCACCGTTAGAAATGGAAATGCTATTTGAGCTTATAGCAAGGGAGTTTAATCTCATCTGAAGGGTCAGGGAAAGCTGGCATAAAAGAATAGAGAATAAAATAAAATCATCCATAATTCCACCAGCTAGAAATAAAAGCTGATGATTTGGGTTATTTTCTTCCCATCTTTCCCTATGTACTTTGTTCCCTTGAAACCCACAGCTGTATTTTCTGGATGCTCATTCTCGATAAAATGCTACCACTTCTACCCTAGAATTTCACGCCTTGGAATGTTTTCTGGCATATTGCTTACCTGCGACATTAACATACGGTACTAAAAAAGCAGTCCATGACCAAAGCAAATTCCAAAATCAGTGAGAGAGGGTTAAGTACGTTTTTAAACAACAGAACTCTCAGAGCTTCCAATTTGCTAACGAGCCCTGGGTGTCCCTAAATGGAGGTTAAAGTATAATGGTCTTCTTTTCTTTTAAATTTTTTAGAAATTAAAGTTAGTTAACATACAGTGTACTATTAGATTCAGGGGTAGAATTTAGTGATTTATCAGTTGCATATAACACCCAGTGCCCATTACATGAAGTGCCCTCCTTAATGCCCATCACCTAGTTACCCCATCTCCCCACCCACTTCCCCTCCAGCAACCTTCAGTTTATTCCCTCTACTTAAGAGTCTCCTATGGCTTGACTCCCTCTCTACTTTTATCAAAAAAGATTTTACTTATTTATGTATGTATGTATGTATGTATTTATGGGGGGGCAAGAGCAGGGGGAGCAGGAGAGGGAGAAGCAGACTCCCCACTGAGCAAGGAGCCCCATGTGGGGCTTGATTCTAGGACCCCAGGACCATGACCTGAGCCGAAGGCAGACGCTTAACCGAGTGAGCCACCTAGGTGCTCCTTCTCTCCACCTAGGTGCTCCTTCTCTCCGTTTTTATCTTATTTTATTTTTCCTTCCCTACCCCTATGTTCATCTGTTTGGTTTCTGAAATTCCACATATGAGTGAAATCATGTAGTATTTGTCTTTCTCTGACTTACTTCGCTCAGCATAATATCCTCTGGTTCTAGCTACCTTGTGGCAAATGGCAAGATTTCTTTCTTTTTGATGGCTGAGTAATATACATCACATCTTTTTAAAGAATCATTTTTTATTTAAAATCAGTTAATTAACAAATAGTGTATTATTAGCTTCGGAGGTAGAGTTCAGTGACTCATCAGTTGCATATAACACCCAGTGCTCATTTCCCGCGTGTCCTCCTTAGTGTCCATCACATTAGTGTGGACAGTGACCCCAGCCCCCAGCCCCTCCAGCAACTTTCCATTTGTTTCCTATGATTAAGAGTCTCATGGTTTGTCTCCCTCTCTTATTTCATCTGTTTTTATTTTTCCCTCCCTTCCCCATGCTCCTTTGTTTTGTTTTGTAAATCCCACATATGAGTGAAATCATGTAAGTGTCTGTCTCTTGACTTATTTTGCTTAACACGGTATCCTCCGGTTCCATCCACATCATTGCAAGTGGCAAGACTTCATTTTTTTATGGCCGAGTAATATTTCATCGTCTATATACACCACATCTTCTTTAACCGTTCGTCTGTCAATGGACATCTGGGCTCTTTCCATGGTTTGGCTATTGTGGACATTGCTGCTATGAACA
>CM052814.1:53075233-53171176 GCA_028533885.1 Nasua narica | reverse complement strand
CCCACAATCGCTTCTCGGCCTTTTGGCTAAGATCAAGTGTAAAAACGCACCCAGTGCTTTTGCACAGAGTGGTTACCCAGACGTGCTTATTCACGGGAACTGAGTTGCGGGGAACAAAGGTAACAGGCACATTTATTACGTGCCTCCATTGAGTGCTTTACGTGACTCACTTTTATTTTCTACAACAACCTATGAGATGGGGATTATCAGAGAAGACGGAGAGACGCTGCAGGGGGGAGGGGGGAGGAGAAGGGCAGCCCTTCAGGGAGACCTGACTGATCCGGACCAGGAGCTCTGGCCCTAGGCGGCCCCAGCCAATCCCCTGCGTTTTGGGGCGGGGGCCCGCCTTCCTCGCTGACCCTGTTACCTGTGGAGGCTGGCCGCTCCTTGTTCTGGACGTCATAGCTCTTCCAGCTGTACTGAGGGGCCGGAGAGCCTTCCTTGGACTGGCAGGTCAGCTGGATGTTGTTCCCAATCACGGTCTCCCCCTCGATGGCGCAGTCTGGTTTGGAGGGGGGCACTGTAGAGGGGAAGGACCAGCGTGAAGGCATGAAAGGGGGAGGGCTTGGTGACAGCCCCCTCCCACTGCAGACACACATGCACACTGCTCTGTTTGTTCTCAGGCAGAGAAAGTCGTAGGCTACTGGTGAGAGACAGTGCTGTCGGATCAATCCACCCCAAAATCCCTCCTCGGTGGCCTGTCGCTGTCACAGAGACACCAGCGGGCATCCCGAGGGCAAGATTAGAGTCAGCACCATTATAAAGATGGGGGTACTGAGGCCCAGAGAGGAGACGAGGCAGGAGCTGGGTGGGACTAGAGCCCAGGTCTGCTGACTCCATCTCCAGTGCTCTCTCCACCAGCCCGTGCGAGCTCCTTCTGATGTTGGCCCATCTGTGCCATTTTAGGTAAACCTTGCAGTCCCCCAGCGTTCCCGTCTATAAGGTAAGGGGACAGTAGCCTTTCTGTAAAGGGTCATAGGTAATGTTTTAGACGTTGCGGGCCACGGTATGGTCTCTGCCACTGCTTCTACGGTTTTAATATCCCTTTATAAATGTAAAAACCATTCTTGGCTCGCAGGCCATGCACGAACAGGCCTGGGCTGGATTTGGCCATGTTTGCCTGCCCCTGGGTTGGGGAAAGCCCCTCTCTTTGAAGCCCTTCAACTCAGACTTCTTAGGAAAGCTCCCTTTGTGTTAAGCACTCCCCTCATGGATAAAATGTAACTGCTCGGAGTGGCTGGGTGATTGGAGAGACCCCAGGTGGCTGCAGAGTTGCATACTGGGTGGAGAGTGAGGCCTGAAGGGGTGGGGGTGGGGTGGCAGAAAGGCGGAGACCAGGAAAGGGAAGCCTACAGAAAGGAGGTTACAAAAACCAAGAGGCCCCTCCACTCACACCCTAGCCTGATCGTCCGCAATTCCTGAGGATCTTCAGCCGGTCCATTCCCTTGGCACTGCCGTACCACTGTGTAGGATGGCTCATTCTACAAACCTTATTGGCACTTCTTGTATATCTGATACTGCCTGGCACTGGGATGACATAGTGAGTGAGTTGCTGTGTTCAAGGAGTTCAGTGGGAGCAAAAGACAAGTGACTGGACAATGACCGGGCAGGAGGCAAGGCTGCGGGGGCAGGGAAGGCACAAGTGAGGGACACTGACCCCCACAGCCTGGGCTGTGACCTGCAGGAAGAGCGAGTAAGCAAGGCCAATAGTGGAAGTGGTGGTGGTTAGAGAGAGGTGAAGGCCCTCCACACAGAGGGAACAGCGTGTGCAAAGGCCCTGAGGCAGGAAGAAGCATCAAGTACACTTGAGACTCCAGGTAGTGTCCTGGGGGTGGGGAGAGGGAGAACATGTAGTGCAGGGGGCTATTACCAAATCCCCCGTGGCAGGACTGTCTCCTCCACCTCTTTCTTCAGACCCTTGGATGGTCTCCATGTCCGGGTCAATAGCGCCCGCACATTGTACAATCCGGACTGCAAGGATGTACAGAGAGTGTTGCAGCCCCTCCCCATCGCCCCACCCCACCCCCGGAGTGGCTGTGGGAAGCTACACCAGAAGCACCCGGCGGCCACTTCTGGTTTTTCTCTGAGACAGGCAAGGGGTTCTTGGGTGTGCGTGCCCCGCAGCTCCTGCTGCTCCCGTGAGGGCCACCAGCTGTGGGACAACCGTGGAGCAAATAACAGGCACTCCCCCACGCCAGCCCCGGTTGGACAACCCCTAAACCTAAAAGGCCCAAGCTTGGTTCAGGAGCCACCTTTTTATATCCTGGCCCAGGCCCTGGGCAGGAAGAGACTGCTGCCTTCAGACCACACTGGCCTGCAGCCCTCCACCCTGCGGGCCCAGCAAGAGGGTACAAGGGAAGGCGAACGCTGCCTCCCCAGAGACTGGCTCTAGGTCAGGGTAGGTGGGCCAAGTTTGCCTCCTGAACTCCCCAGGGGTACAGGAACAGCCCTCCCCACTCATGAAAAGCACCGGCCTGTTTCCCAGGTGTGCCTTGCCCAGGGGGCGACAACTTCATCTCCCAGTTAGAGAGCCCGCCTGAGGCGTCACAGCGAGGCAGGGTCCGGCTCGGTCTGCATGACCGGCCTTCTCTGGGATCCAAGACAAAAAGGGGACAGAAGAGACTAAGGCAAAGGAGCATCGAGAGAAGCCTAAAAGAGCAAGCCGGACATATCCGGAGGCTAGCTTTGCCAGAAAATTAAGGCAAATCCCTCCTTCAGTCCCGAGGCCGCAGCAGGGTTAACAAAAGACCAACCAGCCCCTAGAAGACCAGTCTTATGTAGGAGTGTGTCAGGTTTCTTTCTGCCCCCCCAACTCACCCTAGGCAACCCCCCACTCTGTCCCGATCCTTCTCCAAGGGTCCCTCCCCAGCCCCCCAGCATCAAAACCAGCTAAGACCTCAAATGAGTTCTAGTTCAAACAGCTCCTCCTGCGGGGCTGTGAAGCCTGCGGGGCTCCCCAGGATCTCGGGGTTCTGGGTCGGCTCTTCCTGCCTCCCAGACTGAAGGCAGCTGCTACCCAGAGGTTGCAGGATGGGGCACCGAGGCGCTCCAAAGCCTGCGCCTCCCGCTGCAGACACCAGGGGGCGCCAGAGTCCGAGGAGCCGACCGGTCCCGCCCGCCCCGTGACAGGCTCTAGGTCAGGGCTGATGAGCCTCGTGCTGTCAGGTGGCTTTCCGCCCCTTCCCACCCCCCACCTCCTACCCCCGACCCCGGTTGACCAGCTCTGTGTGCTCCGCCCCTGTCAGGAAGCTCTCCGCTCCCTCGGTTTACTGTGAGCTCACCCAGTCCGTGGGGGCGGAACCCCTATAATTAAAGCCCTTCTACCTAAAAATAGCCCAGTAGCAAAGCCATTTGGAAACAAAACTTCTCTTTAAAGATTTTTACTGGATTTCTTTACAGACAGTACAAAATGATTCTTTTTTTTCCTCCCTCACTCACTCTCTTGTTGTAAAGCAGAACACTGAGATCCATAATCTCAGGTTAAACTTTTGTCTTTGCCCTCCTGGTTAGCTAGCTCCTGTCTTAAAATGAAGCCGGCCCTGAGAGGGGAGGAAGGAATCGGACACGCACCCCTAAGTGGGGTCTTGCTGCCTTTCCCCCAAACCAGCTTGTTGCCAGGTGAAAATGGGAACTACTTAAGGGAAGCTGATGAGGGAAAAACTGTTCTAGGGTGGCCGAGCAAACCAGCGAGGGGCAAGTGTGTGGAAGTAGAAGGGTATAAATTCACCTCCCTGCTCGTGCTCGGGGCTCAGACCTCGGAGGACAGTCTCCCCTGAGCCCACTGGTGTTAAATAAACCTCCGATCCTCCAGGGGCCACTTGGTTCTTCCGTCAGGATCCAGTCCACGTCCCATAACATTTGGTTCCCACACCGGGAGACCCAATCACGCTGGCCCAGCGCTGCCACTGGTTTGCGGCAGCGGCGGGGCGGTGACGGAACGAGAGCCGTAAAGGAGAAGGCGCGCTGCCTGATTTTCGGCAGTCTCCAGCCGGTCGCCTCGGGTGCTGCTCTCGCCGGACTCAAGGAGACTTGGCTTGTGAGGACCCGGTCCTGACATCGGATTCCGGTAAGGCCGGGGCCCCAGGACCCAGCCGGGCCCCCCCGTCGGGGTGGAAGGGGAGACTGACCCCCTCCTGGAGGGGGTCAGAGGTCTCACAGGGCAGACAGGCGGCCATCTGACTGGTCTCTCCTCTGGAGGGACACCCACCCTTTGTCTCTGTGCCAACGACACAGGGAGGGGCCATACAGGGTGGACAAGAGAGCCCCTGCTCACCATGGGTGGCACCTCTTCAAAACCTACGGTCTTAGACTGTATGCTCGAAAATTTTAAGAGCTTCTCAGGAGACTCTGGGATCAAGATGTCTCTTGGAAAATTCGGCACATCATGTGAACTGAAATGGGCCACCTTTGGGGTCGACTGGCCCTGCGAGGTCATTTACAAAATTATGGTCGGGACTCCCGGACACTCTGACCAATTCCCGTATATTGATTCTTGGGTTCAGGTAGCCCAAACTCTGCCCTCATGGGTCCGATTCTGTGCTAACAGGAGGGACCAAAGTAGGGTATATATAACCCAAGTAAAGGAGCCCAAAGGCTGTAAGGAAGCAAAGCCTATCACGGAGGCCCTTCCCCGGGGACATGAGGGGCAGTAACGGGGATGAGCTCTGGACAAGGATGAGCCGTTTTGGAAGCATGGGGACCACAGTCCTCCTCCGACCGGGGGCCTAAAGCTGAGCTGCAGGAAGACAGTGCTCCTGCTTCTTCTAAGTGGCATGTGTGGGGAGATGTCTGATTTAGCAGCTCTGACAGCCCACAGGAAACTTGATCCAGTATGTAAAATAACAGCAGCTCTCAAACTTACATTTAAGGGGGGCTGATGTGCATTTGGGTGGCTCAGTTGGTTAAGCGTCTGCCTTCCACTCAGGTCATGATCCCCGGCGTCCTTCAGGATGGGGACTTTAAGGAATATTCCCAAGCAGCTGCCAAAACTCCCTTTGTTTCTGTGAAATTCACTGTCTTCTCTGGCTCGACCTGGACTGCCTAACTCCCATTCCCCCCCACCCCCTTGTTGTTGGGAAAACACCGCATCTGCTCATTGAACCCTTTCTCTGCCCTTTGGCAGCACTTTGTCTCTTCTGCCTCCCCATCCCCCTTCCTTGTTTCTCCACCACTTGGGTTTAGCCTGCATTGCAGGCACCACGGCTCCTCCCTTCAGGGTCAAGGAGCAGGATGAGCACCCCCTGGGCCTAACACCACCCACTCCAGATTTCCCCACGTGTCTCAGGTGAAAATTGACCCTGGGGAGGATCCAGGTGGAACGTAATTCAGTATGTAAACTAAGGTTGTTGGTTTAATTAAACTAGATGTGTCTTTTAAGTTATCAGCCATAAACGTAAAACTTTTATTCCATCAAGGTTTACTGAAGGTCAAATAACCTCGTGTTATCTCTGTTGCAATTTGTTAGCAAAAAGATGACTGCACTGATGGTTAATTGTCTCAAAGTTTTCTTGGGTGATTGTTAACATAGCTTTCAAAGTCTTTGGCAAACTGAAACTTTAAAGTTTTGCTTGGATGATAAATGGAATTGAATTCATTGGACATCTAGGTCTTTTCCAAATAGGATACAGTGCTAAGCCATTAATTACTGGACATAGGTTTGTGCTTTTGACTTCTTACTGCAAAGAAACTAAGGATATTTAAATCTGTTGGTAAACTTGTTTTGTGCTTAACTGATTCACAAATTTGCCATCTAAAGAATTCTGGGGTAACAGTTCATAATTGGTTACTCCTTTGTCTTTCCTGGAGATGAAGGTTTCTAAAGAGTGCAAAATTCTGCTAACTGTAACTAAGACTGATGGAAATGAGGAAAACAACTCTGTATGTGGAGAAGTAGGAGATATGTAGGAAAGATAAGGAATGGGAATGCATTTTTGTTGAAGGTAAAAGAAGGTAATTTTGTCCTAAATGAGATGGTCGTTTGGGAAAAAAAAATGACTTGGGACAAAATCGGAATGCAAAGAAAAGTTGCAGAAGGCTTATGGAGGGAAAACTTTGGAACGAATTTTAGAATGGTTGAGGTGGACCAAGGTTGAAATAAATGGATTTTAAAGTACATTGGTATAAGATGGAAAGTCTGCTTTCTCTCTGTTCAAAAAGACAAAGTATTCTCCAATTGCTGGTCTGCTCTTGAAAAGAAAATGCAAATAGTTGTGTTCTCTCCGCTGCCTAGAAAAACCAGTTTCTCTGTCTTGCTGTCATCAGGTCTTTTAACGTCCCTAATCCTATTTAGGGATGTGCTTTAAAACTTTAAGGTTTTAACAGACTTTCCCAAGATTTAAATCATGAACAAAGTCTTGTTCACTAATTAGGCTTGCTTGGTTCTGGCTATGGAAGTGTCGGGTATCACAGAATAACTGAGTTTCCTTGTCAATCGTATCATAGTGAACTCTCCTATCAGATCGTTAACAATGCCCATTTCTGAGTTTTTTGTCACTTATAATTGTTCTTATTGTCTTGCAAAATGAATTTCATCTTCAAGGAGGTTCCTATAAAGGACTTTTAGGACAATACAGGTATTCAGCATCCTTAAGATCAGAACTGAAATGAGTGAGAACTTCTAGAACTAAGTAAAAGCTGCCTTCAAACTGAACAAGAATAAGTAACATAGGACTAAATGAACGAAAAAGAGGATTATAGTTTTGTGACCCTTGTTTGAAAAACATTGCTGGTTCCTTAATGTTCACTTCCCCATTAAGGAAACTTAAGATTTCCATGACTTACAGAAACATGGTAAAATAATCATTTGTAAACAAATTAAAGGATTCAACTTTTCTATCTGAACCCTCTGAAACTTAAAAGGTCTCAGTAAGTATACCTTCTTCCATGGCAATCCTAGTCATTTGCATAAGTTCAATAAGAATCTGTTCTCCTTGTAAATGTTTGTCATTTACCTAATAAGAATCTGTTCCAACACCGTTGGAAACCTTGGTTATTTTACCAAGGCTTTGACTGGAATGTCATATTTGAGAAAGATGTGCATAGACTCAGATATGACTAGACAGCTTTAAGGAACCGAGGTTGACTTTATGAAACCCAGAGCCATAGAGCCCCTTGGAAATGTTGGCCTGGTACCTTGCTTACAGACTTCCCAGCAGCCTCACCAGGTGCGTAAAGAACGTCACTTCCTGGCAGGTGCAGGACCCTCAGGATACTCTGGGGACCTCAGGGAGAGGAATCGGCCCAAATCTTACAGGTACTGCAGGCATGTCTGATGGCAAGTACTTGGCTTGGCTTCTGGCTTGGAGAAGCTACTAAAAGTTCAGCCTAGAGAAAGTGCCAACACAGCAGATTCTAAAAGATCTATATGATCACTCACTGTTCTTCCTGAGCGTATGTAAATAATTGGGCCAAGTCTGTTAAAACTGGACTTGTTTTTCAAATAAATTAGTCCTGATTTGGCTATCTCTGGAAGTGAGGGTTATTTTAGAGAAAAATTACATTTAAATAACCCACCTTTGTGGATGTTAAATTCTAGATTTTGACGTCTTTAAATGTTTGTTGTTTACCTAAGCTAGACAACTTGAGGTAAACTTCAGAGAAGTTACACAATAGCAGGTTTAGACAATCTTCTTTTTATTCTGCGGGGATAATAACAGGACCCCATGGCACATGATTAAGGAACTGGAAAATGGGATTGATTCCCCAACAATTGTATAACTTATCACCTTGACCAATTCTATGTGGCTGGGGTAATGAAATGATTCCCTAAAAGCCAGAGCAATCCCCACTCCATAGGGTTAACTATGGACTTGTGGACGTAATGGAGGACCCCACTTTCTTTATGATTGGATTGGATAATGTGCTTGGGAATGCCCTTAACCTCTTGATAAGTTTTCCCCCACTTGCCAGTGATTCCTTGTAGTTAGGATATTAATGCTTTACTCCAAAGAGGTCTTTCTTAATGGTTTCAGCCCTCACAGTCATATTTATCCTAGAAGCCATGTCTGTTGAGGTACAATTGCAAACAAAGGCTTTAGCTAAGCATACAACAGTGCTCCTGATAAAAGGAGCCTCAAAGCTCACTCTGGGACACCCCGTGACTATAATGACTTCACCTCAGGTCCAGAGTGTCTTAGAAACCAAAGGCCACCAATGGATGATGGAGGCCGACTTATTAAATACCAGGCTACACTTAGAGATATGCCTGAAATAATACCTAAATATTGTCAAACTTTAAACCCAGCTACCCTTATGCCTGGACGCGAACATCGTACTTCTATAGATCATAACTGATGGAGGTCATTGATCTTGTTTATTCTAAGTCAATTGGATTTAAAAGATTCCTGTAGCTATAATTCACCTCAAAGGCTCTATGGCAGGCCACCCCCTGTAATAAGCAGGCTTAGAGGAGACATCAAACAGATTGGAAACTTAGAAGTGTCCCAACACCTCCAAGCCCTGGGAAAAACTCTAAGGAGCATCTCCCAAGAAGCTTTAGAAAGGACCCCTTCAAACCACAGTGGACAGGGCCCCACTTTGCTGTTCTGACCACCCCGACTGCCCTCAGGGTCTCAGGTGTCACCCAATGGGTCCACCACTCTAGAGTAAAGAAGGCGCACCAATCAGACAAGGAATCACACCACTGGAAAGCCCAGCCAGACCCTACAGACCTGCTCTAACTCCACCTTCAGGGAGTCCCCACCGACTGATGGACATCTGTTCACCGTGGTCCCTGGCTATCATCGGCAGAACATCCCTCACCTTACGAGTCAGGCTTTATGCTGCTGCCCCTTCTGATTGGACTTTCTCCCAGAAACTTGTTATTGTTATTGCTTATCGGGCAACCTTAGGAACCTTAGCATGGATTGCTAAGCTCACCGAAAACACGGCTACTGCCCAGATAGTACCCTTGCAGGGCTATCGGCCCATAGTAGGGGACAATGATGCCCTCTAAACTAGGTGTTTAAAAGGGGCATCAAAGTGGCAAATGATAAGGGAAAAACCGTACTCTAAGATGGCCGACCAAACCAGCAAGGGAATTCCAGTCCCCGTCTCAAAGCCCTTCTGGGTTCTTTCCTGCTCTGTTTCCCCCCACACGCCAAAAGTACAAAGTATGCGGAAGTAGAAGGGGATAAATTACCCTCCCTGCTTGTGCTCAGGGCTCAGACCTTTGGAGAACAGTCTCCTCTGAGCCTGCCAGTGTTAAATAAACCTCCAATCCAACAGAGTCTCCGAGTGCCACTTGGTTCTTCCAGTCCAGGCTCCGTAACAAAGCCAGAAGGAGACGGCATCAGCCAGAAAAGGACAAGGTCCCGAGAAGTGAAGGATTCAGCTAGCGACCAACCAGGACAATGGGAGAGGAGGAAGAAGTACAGAACAGAAACTAGATAAAAATGTGCGTTTCTTGGCTTATACTATCTCTCCAAGGAGCTAACTCAAATACAAATGAAGAGCTATGTACACAAAACAATTTGTTACAGCATTATTCATAATGGCTTTAACTGGAACAGGCTGAATGTTCACTCAGGGACAGGGGACTCTATCCACTCACCCGAGCAGCAGGAAGCTTAGAGGACTGTAAGTGCTAAGACGGCAGAAAGCGCTACCTGGTGAGGAACAAAGAGAGCAAAGTACCAACCCATTCAGCTACAAATTCAGTTATGGACATAAATCAGTGTGTGGACAGGAGCTGGATGTCAATGTGTTTCTTTTTTTTTAGCTTCTCTCTCTCTCTCTCTTTTTTTTTTTTAATTAGTATTTTCAAGAGGCAACACAGCATCACCAAACACAGTTATTTGTTTGTTTGTGTTTGGACTAAGGCTACTCTAGTGGTGGGATGGGAGAGCAGAGCTCCATTTCAACAAGCAGCAGCCTTCTACGTGCTACAGATCTGGCCCTGAGGAGCTTTCCAGAGAGCGGGCCCCTTGCTCTAAGGTACCCCATAGACATCAGGCACCCCAGCTAGATCAGGAGCAACTAAAACACGGCTATAAAAATGCCAGAAGATGATAATGTGTGATGGCGACAGCCTCGTCCATGAGGAGAGAGGAGCTGTCCATGTTCCTGAAGGTCTAAGATCATCAAGAGCCCCCTATGGAAACCCAGAAACAATGAGGCAGGTGCTCACGGGGCAGAGTGAGTTTCCGTCTCCCAGAACCTAAGCAAAGACCCTCCACGTGGCAGAGCGGGTCAGTCTCCGTTATCGATGAGTGATGTGTCCACGGGGCAGGTGTTTTGTGGACAAATGAGGGCAAACAGCCCGGGCTGCCTGGGCTCTGCCCCACCGACCTTCTTGTGTTGGCACGGATCCAGGAAGGGCAGACCACGAGTTCCTGCCATGGTCAGCTAAAACATCCCTGGCAAGCTCATGTCTGCTATCAGCTGACAGGGAGGGTACTTTGAAGATGGGAGTAAACCTGGAAGAATTTGGGAGTCATCCTGAACGGGATCAATTACTGGCCGCGGGTGGCAGGCTTACCCGATGTGGAAGTGCAGGGCTTTGCCTTCGGGCCATCCTGTTCTGACGGAAGCTTGGACCCTTTCTACAGGTGTCTCAGGCCTCCGTGTGCTCTTCTACAAAACCTGAGTGTTAATACCCACTTTCACGGATGGATTGCAAAGATTAAAAGAGACCCTATCTATAAAGCTCTTAGATGCCTGGCTCCTAGCTGGTCCTCGGGAAATGGGACCTCTTATGACCATGACTTTATGGCAACTTTCACACAGACCAAGGTCATTGCAAGTTGATGATAGTGTTCTCTCTGTTTAAGATAAATCCCCTCTGCTTTCAGAGCAGGAGGACATGAGAAACGGGAAATTCGGCTACATGGATGGGTGCAGGGTTGTGAAAAAGGTCCTATATCTTCCTTCTATAGATGACAAAAAAAAAAAAAAGAGGGCTCTTCTTCTGTCCACGGGAGGCCTGGTATTCTACTAGTGATCCCTTATTATGGAGGGTCATTAAATCCGAAATACATCTTCCTAGATGAGAGGACTTAAGCTTTATAACATATCATTCCTTTGCAAATTAATGTGTAAGTTGACCATAATTCCAATCAACGTCTGTTTTTAACTAAGCAAAGTGATTTTTAAAATTAGCATGGAAGAATAAATGTGTAAAAATTGACAGAATTTTTTTGGAAAAGTTTAGCAAGAGAAGATACTACACAGTGCCAGATATTAAAGGCCAACTATTCAAACACTGACAGCTCTAACTAAAAAAACCCAAAAAACCCCACAAAACAAAACAAACTCTATCTATCTATCTATCTGTATCTATCTATATACCTGTTTCAACACTGAGTATAAACACACTGTAATCCAAACCATGTAATATCAACATAGGAATAATCGAAAGGAAAATGAACAAAAATGGAGTAAGAAAGCAGCCATTCTGTGTAAGAACTGACTATGTGCTAAAGCTGGCATCCCAGTGGGATGGTCAGTGTTCCTTTGGTACAGTGAATGATGCTGACACAATTGATTATCCATGTGGGAGAAAACAAAGTTACGACTCCTAGCGTCCTATCTACAAAAATGAATTCCAGATCAAATAAAGTTCTAAGTGTAAAAAAGAATATGAAGGTCATTTTCGTACTACTGAAGATGACGGTGCATGACAAGGGACCTCAGATGTGTGATAGAAAGCAGCAGCATGAGACAGGTCGGGACTTCTGTTCCTCAGGATTTCCACTGCAACCTCCAGGAGGGTAAGTGTCCTCAATATGAAGGAGAAGCATGAGAAACATCCCAGCAGCCTTTCCAAGAGCAAATCCTTAGGTTATCAAGGACCCTCCTCCCACCCAAGCAAGAGAAGCCTGGAGGTCCATCAGGGAGGAGATGTCTTTGAAGAGAATGCTTAGGAAGGGACCCATGAGTATTTCCTCTCCTGCTTTTGGGGGAAGGGAAGGAGGTATTTCCCCGATCTCAGGTCAAGCACCATCTTGGGAGGCATCAAAAGAATCCAGCATGGACACCGGGGTTCCCTCGGTTGGGACCTAGCATCTCTCATTCCCTGCTGAGGTTTGCTGAGTGACAGAAACCTGTACGTTCTCGAAGGGCTGATTCTGCAGTGTGAGGATGGAAGGGCTTTATGGAGGCCTCTGAGTTTCTGGGGATCCCCCTGAGGACTGCGGAACCTGCCTGCGGCCAAGAGAAGGGTGCTGGAGTGGGCTGCAAGGGCCAGGTGGGGGTGGGGGCTGGCTCATGTCGTGTTCATGTCACCGAGGGGCTCTGCTTGCTGGGTCACCGGGGGCCCTGAGCAGACCGGCAGTGAGCAGGAGTGAGGGCCAGAAAAAGGGGAGGACGGGGGGCACACATGCTACCTGTGTCAGGTGGAAGAACCCATTAGTGGACCCCCCCTAAAAAATAGCTGTGGTGGGATTATATGAGAGCCCAGAGGGAAATACACGTGGCCTAGCCAGGCAAGCAGGCCTTTGCCTTTCTGCCTTTGATCCTCCCTGGACCATGACATCAGGGGAGCCACACCATCACCTCCCAGTGGTGGGAGGAGTCAGATGAAGGAGGGAGGGTGAGGAGACCGACCCAAGCCCTCACTCCCCACCACTGATGCCCAAGCTTCGGCGGATTGGGCCCAATGGGGGGTAGTGGAGCTTATTAGTGGCTAAATTAACATTTTGATTTAGACTGCACTGAATTTTTTTCCTACCTAACAAATGAACAAAATTTACAAAAATTAAAAAGACCGATACCATTCAGTACTGGTAAGGATAGGGGAAAACAGGCATGCTCATAAAAGGCTATAGCCAAACCAAACCAAACCAAACACTATAGCAGTAGAAGTTGCTTTGAGGAAAGTTGTTTGCCGGTATGGATTAATGTTTCATGAAGGCATCATCTTTGGCCTAGAAATCCTACTTTTAAGAATCTAGCCAACAGAAATAAAAACAACAGAGTGGAAGAATACCTATATATATCATTACCGTTCGCACACGAAATTGGAAACGGCCTGAGAATATCCATCAGTACGGAACACTTGGAAAAATTATAGTACGTCCACGTGATGGAAGGTATGCTGCCAATAGGTAGATCTATAGGTATTAATCTGGAGAAATAGGGATGAAACATTACCCCAAAAAGCACTGCCGAGTGATCTTCATAATATGATCTTTTTTTTCTTCAAAGGAAAGGAAAGAAAGAATGTGTGTGTGTGTGTGTGTGTGTGTGTGTGTGCGCGCGCGCGCGCGCGCGCGCGTATGCACCCGCAGGCACGTGTGCATATTTGGAAAGGACATGGAGAAGAGTATGGAGGAATATTACCATTGGCTACCATGCTGGTGGTAAGATGGAAGGAGATAGTTAATTATTCTCTCTTTGGGGCTACACTCTTTGATTGATACAGTGCTTCAAAAAGCCAGGCAATCAGTTCCCGCAATTAAAAAAAAAATCCCACTAAGCAGTATAAATGGAAAAAATTAAGGAAAAATGATCCACTGTTTGGACTTAAAGCATTGCTACCTCCCAGGGTGGAGGCCATTCCTTATATTGGACTTGGAGGAGCCATTTGCCAAGATGTGTCTCGTAACTGACTCTGAGTCAGGGGCCTGCTTTCTCTGGGCCTCGTCTACAAAATGAAGATGCTAAAGTAGATGATTGTTCAGATTCTTCCAAAACTATGAGCTCCAATAATCAGTTATCTGTATGAGAAGAAAGTCACCTTGGGACATATTTCAAAGGCAGTAGAGCCTCATTGGTGGTATGTAGCTGGGGCCTAGGGTGGAGAGATGCTGGTGTGAAGGGTGTCTACTGATGAGCTGGATTTATGATGGGGAAGTCACTAACTGGCTCTCGGCACCAAAGGAAGGCACAGGGAGAGTCCTTATTTAGGATCTATGATTTCCCTTATTCTTCTCCCTAATAAGTTTGCCATGAAAGGGAAGGGAGCTGGGATATGGGGAAGAGCACTGGACAGAGCATGGGCAGAATGTCCCAGGCTGACCCCAGGTCACTCCCAATAGGCCTTTTCCACTGCCCTGGGAACTGCATGCCGTTGATGGGCAACTTAGAATAGTCTTTGGTTAAGAAGGGAGGAGCAGCCCCCTGCCCGGGCAGACGGGGTGAGGGGAAGAGCCTGAGCTCCTGGTCAGGTGTGGGGATCTCTGGCTTTCCCTTACCACGAGGGCACTACTCCTCCCAGCACCCCTCCCTGCCCCACCTCCCTGCCATCCCAGGAAGGAGACGGAGACACTCACCCAGGACCAAGAGCCGGACGCGTGACTTAGAGGTTCCTGCCAGGTCTGCCATCAGGGAGACTGAGCACTCGTACGTGCCGTTGTCATCCATGGTCAGCTGGTCGATGGTGATGGAGGCATCTGAGTACTCGGCATTGCTTGATATGTTGACACGGTTCTTATAGAGGTCACCATAGATGTAGTTTTTCATGGAAAATTCCCAGGTGAGCACCCTTTCCTGGGAGGAAGGAGAAACACCACTTGGTTTTACCTGAAGTCTTGGCATGGTGCTTGCAGCCTGGGCTGAGTACCCCCGTCCACCGTCTCCCAGGCCCAAAGGGCTAACTCGTCGACCTCTCAGAACAAACAGCTCTAACATGTAGGGCCCATTTGTGGATTCCTCTTATAACGTATCTGTACTTTTATTGAAAATACTGAAAGACCAGGACAAGTAGGCAGTTCCTACCACAGGAGCACACAGGGACAAAGGGGCTTTTTCTTGGCTCCCCACAATTTTACTTCTGGTAACCTCTGGCTTCTCTCTTACCCATTTGATTTCAAACTGTTCTCACTCATTCAGACAACCAAGTATTTCATAAGCATCTATTATGCGCCACCACATTGCGTTGGCAGCCACCATTGGCTTCCAAGCCCACTTTATTTACTTGACTCTTGACTTTGGGATTGATTTATTCATTGATCTACCCATTATTTACCAAAAAGCACTCGCGACTGGCTAAGATCACTCCTTCCAAGCCAAACTGCCTCTTCCCAATCCTGCCACAGATCCCAATCCTGCCACTTCCTAGTTAGAGGACCCCGAGCAAAATGTGACTTTGTCTCCTTTTCTATAAAATGGAGATCAAAACAGTAACACATATTTTATACGATTTTTGTGAGGAGTAGAGCATATATACAAAACAGTGAGGGCGCTGCCTGCCACGGTAGGTTTGCTGTAAGTGCTAGACATCATCGCTACTGAGCGCGATGTTCCAAGATGAGGAACTCGCGATTTCCGCCCTCCAAAGAATAAATGTTATGACATCCTATGATTAGCTATGGGACCTCAGAAGAGAGGCATTACATCTAAACTGGGCAGTCTAGGGAGGCTTCCTGGAAGAATTCCCAGGAGACAGTGCCTCGGATCCTGAAGGACAAAGGCAAATCGCCAGGCAAAGGGCTAGGGGGTTGGGGAGGAGGACAGATGTATTTGGCATTTTAGGCAAAGGGAGGACACTGAAGAAAGATCTCGGAATGGGAAGCTATGGGTCTACCCCAGTGTTTTCAGTATAAATGGAGATGACTGTATGAGGGGCAGGTAGGTGGAAGATGAGCATGGGCAGGTAGCAATAAAGATTGTAGCTGCTGTTTATTGAGTGTGTGCTATGTGCCGGGTACCATTCCAAGCACTCTGTGTGTATTATCTCACTTAATCCTCGCGACACCCCCATGAAGGAGATATTATGATTTTACCCATTTTACACATGAGGAAACCAAGGCATCAAGAGGTTAAGTGCCTCTCCCAAGTTGACGTGGTTAACCAATGCCAGGGCAGGGATTCAAACCAGGCATTCTGGCTTTAGAGCCTGGCCCATGGCGATTCTGCATTGCCAGACTGCAGGCACTGTGTATGGGACTGAATCGATTGCATCTTATCCTGAAAGCACTAGAGAGCCATGTATTTTAAGAAGTTAGCTCTCAACAGAGGGTGGGAGATGAATTAGAAGGGGAAGGAAAGGCAGTTAAGGTTAAGCGATTCAAATGAAAAACGATGGGTCTTCAGATTGGCTGTGGCAATGCAGACAGGAAGGATGAAGTGAATTTGGGAAGTGTGAACAGGGTAGACCAATGGGACTGGGAGTCAGAGTGTGGCAGACCTCAAGGGAGAGGGTCTTTGGCCTGAATATTCGGGTGTACGGTGATGTCACTTCCAAGAGAAGAAACACCGAGAAAGAGGATGTTCTAAGAAAAAAATGATGCATTCTGTTTTCTATGGGATGTGCCTGAAGTCTCGGTGGGACAGGCGGAGTTCAGTAGTAGCTAGACAGAGCAGCTGAGTGCACCTGGGCATGAAGGTTTGGGAGTCAAGGACTTAGATGTTAACTGGGCCATGGGCTAGAAGAAGCCACCCCAAGTAAAGGAGTACCCTATGCCAAGTCCCCAAGTTACTTCATTCTGAAAGGTCGGGGAGAGGTCAGATAGATCAGAAGAAAACCCAAGATGAGACTGCTCAAAAAGCCAAGGGAGGAATATCCTAAGATGGGGAAAGTGGTCAATAGTGGGAAATGCTAGCAAGAGATGAAACAAGATGAAGCCTGAATGAGTACATTGAATTAGCAGAAGAGAAGTTGCCGGTGACATCAGCGGATTGGTAGAGGCAGAAGGCAGAGCACGCATGGGGAGAGAAGGGGGTGTGGAGACATGGTGTCTGGTCTGAGGCTGCAAAGGTCCTCTGGGCAAATAAGGACAAGGTGCCCTCGTTTTGGGACCAACACAGCCTGTGCCAGGGCACGTGGTTGGCTAATGGAGTGCAGGTTCCCTTGTGCAAGGCAGGAACTGCAGCCGCCCTGGAAGAGGCAGGTAACTAGCTCTCCGGAAGGGGAGGAGCATCGGGGCAGGAGAGGAGGAAGTGTCCTGAGCTGTGGACCTGTCCCTGAATGCAGATCTTTCCCAGATCAGCTCTTTTCTGACGGGCTGGCTCGGCCTGGGACCCTTCATGCCCCAACCGTTGTAATCACAGCTATCCCAAGGCTTCCTCCTTGGATCCCCCACCCCTTGCCTGGACCTGTCACAATAATCTCCTCGAGGATACAGATTTAATTCCTTTCTCTGCACCCTTGCTTTCTCTCAAGGGGATTGTCTCAGATCATTTTGGAAGTGAGGGATCCATCAGTCAACAGAAGAACTTTAGTGTTTATCTATGCACTCAGAGAGGTGCCTGGTGAGACCTTCTCTGGTTGGCTGAATACATGTGATGGTGAAAGAGACCTCCGTCCATTTCTTCAAGCTAAAAGCAGCAGCTTCCCTCTCTGGGTTTTACCCTGAGATTCTGGAAATAGATAGGACCTGTGCCCATGGCCCATCAGTCCCCAGGGCAACAGGCAAAAGGGGGCATCAGGCAGGAATTACTCTTTTTTCCCATGGGTCCTGCTATTCCAGGTCTTGGGCGTTCTGGGTCATCCCTTCTTTCTTGTCAGGGAAAAAGCTAAATGCTTTCACTTTGGGTATTCCAGGGACCTAAAGCTTACGTCTCGCAGGCACATTTGCATTTCTTAAAAATTTTTATTAGTAGCTCCCACACCTAGCATGGAGCCCAACGTGGGGCCTGAACTCAAGACCCTGTGATCAAGACTGGAGCCCAGATAATAGTCCTGTGCTTACACTGAGATACCACTTTACACCAGTTGGAATGGCAAAAATTAACAAGGCAGGAAACAAATGTTGGAGAGGATGTGGAGAAAGGGGAACCCTCTTACAAGTTGGTGGGAATGCAAGCCACTTTGGAAGACAGTATGGAGCTTGCTCAAAAAGTTAAAAATAGAGCTACCCTATGACCCAGCAATTGCATTTCTGGGTATTTACCCCAAAGACACAGATGTAGTGAAAAGAAGGGCTATATGCACCCCAATGTTCATAGCAGCAATGTCCACAGTAGCCAAACTGGAAGGAGCCAAGATGCCCTTCCACAGACGAATGGATAAAGAAGATGTGGTCCATATATATGATGGAATATTACTCAGCCATCAGAAAGGATGAATACCCACTGTTTGCATCAACATGTATGGAACTGGTGGGGATTATGCTAAAAGAAATAAGTCAAGCAGAGAAAGACAATTATCAGATGGTTTCACTCATATGTGGAACATAAGGAATAGCATGAAGGACCACAGAGGAAGGAAGGAAAAATTGAAATGGGAGGAATTGGAGGAGAGAGATGAACTATGAGAGACTATGGACTCTAGGAAACAATCTGAGGGTTTCAGAGGAGAGGGGGTTGGGGGATGGGTTAGGCTGGTGTTGGGTATTAAGGAGGGAACGTGTTGTGATGAGCACTGGGTGTTATACGCAAATAATCGATCACTGAACACTGTATCAAAAACTAATAATGTACTGTATGTTGACTAACGTGACATAGTTAAATAAAAAAATAGTCCAGTGCTTAACTGACTGAGCCACCCAGGTACCCCCATGTTTGCCTTTTAAAAGTAGACCTCACTCTGGAACTTCATGGAAGAGACAACTGTTAGCCTAATGGGGGAGCGGGGGTAGCATATACTTCTCTGATGACCGTATGCAGGTATAGGAACAAGGTCTGGCATCTGTTTCGGGACCTGTTTTCTATGACCCCCAACCCTGCACCCATCCTTTTTTTCCTGAATGTATGTTATTTTTTTTTTCTTAAGACTTTTTTTTTTTTTTTTTTTTTTTGACAGAGAGATCACAAGTAGACAGAGAGGCAGGCAGAGGGAGAGGGGGAAGCAGGCTCCCCACTGAGCAGAGAGCCCGATGCAGGGCTCGATCCCAGGACCCTGAGACCATGACCTGAGCTGAAGGGAGAGGCTTTAACCCACTGAGCCACCCAGGCGCCCCTTTCTGAATGTATGTTAAAAAAAACAAAACTAAGTTTATAGAATTACAAAATTCCTTCAACCATGGGACCTTAAGTAGGATGCCCTCAATGTGTGTTGCTGCTTTTTTAAAAACAGTTCAACTAGAGCCCCAAGAGTGCCACTGTACTCCCTCTGCTTTCTGGGTGCCTCCTCCCTGAACCACCAGGGGGGGTAGGAACCTGAGTGGGGAACCTCGGGTGACTTAATTTAGCTCACCAGGGCCTACTCAGTGGGAGAGCTGGGTTTTTATTCTTGAAGAGACTCATGAAAGGGCATGTTTCCTATAGGTTCACATAGTAATTTTTTTTTAAGATTTATTTATTTATTTGAGACAGAGAACATCGGTGGGGGGGGCAGAGGGAGAGAGAGAATCTCAAGCAGACTGCCCCCAACTCCAACCCTGCCCCTTACCGTGAATGCGGAGCCCGATTAGTGGCTCCCTTGATCTCATGACCCTAAGATCATGACCTGAGCCAAAACCAAGAGGTGGACAGACTAAGCACCCCTAGGTTCATGTACTAATTTGTACAAAAATGTCCTTGGTGCATTTTATGCCAGGTAATTATGAAGACTGTTCTTGAGTATTGTGTGTGGGTTATGAAGTTGGAACAGGCAAGTTATGGGTGTGAAAGCTCTAATTTATCTACCTCATTTAATTTTTAGTTTTGTAGCCAAAGTCTCTATTTTCCTATTTTATGACAGCTGAAGGGTTCTGAAACCTTCTCTTCAACCCAAATTGCTGTGTGGTGGGGACATGCGAGATATTTTTGCGATGTTATTTTAATTTCCCCTTTCTGTGTATGTAATATTAAGCAAATCATGAAACACTGCTCTGATGGTTTAACAAAGGAAGGAGAGGGGACCTGGGTGGCTCAGTGGGTTAAAACCTCTGCCTCTGGCTCAGGTCATGATCTCAGGGTCCTGGGATTGAGCCCCACATTGGGTTCTCTGCTCAGTGGGGAGCCTGCTTCCCCCTCTCTCTCTGCCTGTCTCTCTGCCTTCTTGTGATCTCTCTGTCTGTCAAATAAATAAATAAAATCTTAAAAAAAAAAAACAAAACATAAAGGAAGGAGAACAAAAGACCCTAATTTCTTGGTGGAGAAGTCAGCCTCCTTCTCTGTGGAAAAGTAGACCAAAGACTGTTACCAAAAGTTTGTCTGTGTTATTGTACCTGACTTTAGGATCCAAAATTTTTTTGAGGGTCAAGTTGTGCCTTTCCTCCTGGAATTGTAAGTGGAACACAATACTAGCTCTTGTTTACACTGTGAAGTGGATATTGTTACAGAGAACACACCAGAGCCTTTCTCACTGTTAAGCAAATAACGCCTCGTGAATACATGATCTATGGAGAAATTCCTGTAGTTTTACTTGCCGATGCCAGCTGTCTTTTGGAGAATAAATTTTGAATGTGTTTTTCTTCCCATCCCCAAAAGATAAAATAAAGTAGACCTCACTCAAACTTATGCATAGATGCTCCATTTCTCATAATTAGAGAAATGCAAATTTGATTTTAAAAATGAGATACTTTTTTCACTTACCAAAATAGCAAAGATCAAACAGTTTGAGAATACTGTGTGTTGGACAAGTAGGTGCCCTCATATTGTTGGTGAACGTGGAGATTGGCATGACATCTCACGAGAGCAAGTTGATCTCATTTATCAAAATTTTAAATTCACATACCCTGTAACTCATAAGTTCCATGTTTAATAATTTATCCTACATGTATCTACTTTATATACACACATATGCTATATATGTGTGCTCTACATGTCCATAGACATTCATATAGAGATATTTACTGTAGCATTATTAGTAGCAGTAAAATGCAGGAAACAAATAAAATATCCATCATTGGTACGTGTAGTATATTCATAAATCGGAACGCTTCATGCAAAAGTTTAAAAAATGAGACAGATTGGGGCGCCTGGGTGGCTAAGTGGGTTGAAGCCTCTGCCTTCGGCTCAGGTCATGATCTCAGGGTCCTGGGATGGAGCCCCACATAGGGCTCTCTGCTCAGCAGGGAGCCTGCTTGTGATCTCTCTCTCTCTGTGAAATAAATAAATAAAATCTTTAAAAAAAATGAGACAGATTGCTTCTAGGCCTTTTGGCTGAGATCAAGGGTAAAAAATGAGAGAGCTATAAATGTACTGACATATGGAAAGAGCTTCATGACCTGTATTAAGAGAAAAAAAGCGGGCCCCTGGGTGGCGCAGTTGGTTGAGCGATTGCCTTCGGCTCAGGTCATGATCCTGGAGTCCCGGGATCGAGTCCCACATCGGGCTCCCAGCTCCATGGGGAGTCCGCTTCTCACTCTGACCTTCTCCCTTCTCATGCTCTCTCTCACTCTCTCTCTTTCCTAATAAATAAATAAATAAATAAATAAATAAAATCTTTAAAAAAAAAAAAAAGCCAAGTGCAGAACAGTGTATGTGTAGTCTATGTGAACATATGTATTCATATATGTGCAGGTCATATATATGTGTGTTTCTATATGCATACAGCATGTATTGGAGTCCACCCCAAAGCTCATAAGAGTGGTTCCCTTTGGTGAGGGGAAGAGGAGACTGGGAGTTCAGGGTATGGAGTAGACATACTTTCACTCTATGTAAGTATTACTGCTTAATCATTAGTCAATTGCATGTGTTATTTAGACACACACATGCGCACAGATGAGCACTCGGGCTCTGCGGGGGCTGGGGGTGGGGCACATAATGCTTCTCTACGGAGGCAATTTGGTAGTCTCTGTGAAATTATAAGAGCACTTACCCTTTCTGGGAGTGTATTCTAGCGGTATACCTGTCTGCACACAAAATGACCTATGTAAATGGTTATTCTTGGTAATTGGAAGATTGGGAATACGCAAGTGTCTATCATTATGGGGCTGGTTAAATATTAACAGTGTATCCTCACAATGGACTCCTACAAAGCTCGTAAAGAATGAGGGAGCTCGCTTTTAACTCATAGAGAAAGCTCTTTAGGAACTAAGTTAAGTGAAAAGGGCAGAACAGTGCCTAGAATGTGCTAGCTTTTGTGTAAAAAAGAGGGGGAAATAGGAAGATCAATGGAAGGTATACGAGAAACCAAATTGCTTCTCTTAGCCAGAAGTAATATTCAAAAGACGTAATAATTGCAGCAGAGATACCAACCAATCAGAATAGAGGCTGGTCCCAAGCAACCAGTACCAGTGAGAATCAGCCTTGCCTATAGGTGGGGAGTGAATGTATGTATGGGGGGGGGAGTGCGTGGAGATGGGGAGGAATAGAAGGATCAGGGTAGACAGCAGGGGCAAGGATGGGAATGAGACTTCCCAATGTTTGCTTTTGATGTTGTTTTCATTTTGGAACCATGGGACTATATTACCTATTTCAAAATAAAAATAAAAAACAAAATCAAATGTCTTCTATATTCCCCAAAAGAACCTAAAGAGGAAGGAAAAAAACCCAAAACACTATAAAATAAAATCTGGCCTCAAGGAGAGCTCTGTGCTAATCAAAAGGAATGACTGTCTCAAATGATACAATTTAGGTAACTTGAGACTGAGCAGCAGAAGGATATTTTAGGGAAGGTCACTTTTTCAAAATAAAGGTGGCATAATAGGCCCTTCGCTGGGTCCAACACTAACTACTCTCTCTCTCCACCCAGTCCAGCTTGGGGGCTAATGCTTGTTTTTGTTTTTTAAGATTTTATTAATTTATTTGACAGAGACACAGCGAGAGAGGGAACACGAGCAGCGGGAGTGGGAGAGGGAGAAGCAGGCTCCCTGCAGAGCAGGGAGCCTGATGCCCGCGCTTGATCCCATAACCCTGGGATCATGACCCAAGCCGAAGGCAGATGCTTAACAACTGAGCCACCCAGGCGCCCATGGGTGCTAATGTCTATTCTCATATTTATTGAAAGACTTGTAGTGCTCGTCTTCTAAGAGGTCACGGTCAGATAATATTCATTCCCAGGATACCCTCAACTTTTTAAGGATCCTTACCGAGTGACTCCTTAGAAGTTTGTCCCATTGGATAAATCCATTTCGGTTGGAGGCAGAAGTATGGTAGGTGCATGGAAGGGTAACGCTCCTCCCCCGGGCAGCCCGAAGAACATCCTGGGGGCTTTCCACAGAGATGGCATTGACAGTCACCCAGACTGGAAAGAAAGTGGGAAGTGGGGAGAAGTAAATGACATGGCATAGCCACTCCTTGCCCATCGGACCTCTGAGGGAATGCCCAGGGACATTCTCCTCCTGCAGCCACAGTTACACGCACTACAACTGTGATCTTGGTCATGGCACACCTGCTGTTCTCCAAGACCAAGGTGAAGACAGTTAAATGCATTGTGTGGTAGCTAAAAGCCCGGCTTTGAGTCTTGGCCCCACCTCTTACCAGCTGTGTGAAGTTCTCTGGTCCATAAAATAGGAATACAAATACTTCCCAGAGTTGCTGGGAGAACTTAATGAGATCTTATGTATAAGTACTTTTTTTAGTCTCCGTCACATAGAAAGCTCTTGATAAATATTCCTCGCCATCTTTTTTTTGTTGTGGTGATGATGTAGTCATTCATTTAACAAATTTTTATGGAGCATTTAAATGTGGTAAGGAGTTTTAGAAATAAGTAAGTAAGTGTCCAAGAGAAGGAACAGCAAGGAAGCCGTGTGGTAGGAGGGGAGGGAGGGAGGAGGAGAGATGAGGCAGAGAGGTACAGAAGTCTCAGGTCCCATGGGGCTTTGTAGCCTATATTTAGGACGTCATATTTTTCTTTGGAAGGGGTGGGAACCCTTGGAGGAATTTAAGCTGAGGTGATATACTTGACATACATTTTTAAAGGCTCATCCTGGCTGAAGTGAGGTGAAAGGAAGGAGGAGATTGGGGAACAGAGTGGAAGCAGGACGACCAATCAAGAGGCTTTTCCAATTGTACAAGTGAGTGCTAATGGGGATTGGGCACAGGTCAGGTAGTGGAGGTAGAGAGAAGTGATCCAAATTGGAATGTATGTACAAAGTAGAGTCAATGAGATTTGACTGCAGATTAGACTTGACATATTAGAGGAAAAGACAGTTCAAGGACAGATATGGGATTTGGCTGAAACAAGAAAGGATGGGATTGTCACTTATGGAGATGATGACTAAGGGGGGCATGTTTCAGGGGGAAGATCAGGAGTTTGTCTGTGGACAGGTGAAGTTTGAGATGCTTATTAGACACCCAAGAGAGGTGTTGAGGAGACAGTAGTTCCCTGGAGAGGTCATTGAAGGCCAGAAGAGGGGGAGGAAGACAAAGAAGCGCACAAAGACAAGGAAGGTCTCTGGGATGGAGCCCTGGGGCACTCCATTGCTTAGTGGTAGAGAAAATGAGGAGAAACCAACAAGGGAGAAGGAGAACTGGCCAGGGGCCTAGGAAGAGAGCCCAGAAAAAGTGGTTCCCAGAGGCCAAGCAGGAAAAATGTTTCATGAAAGCAAAGGGGGTCAACTACTCCAATGCTGCTGGTCTGTTGGGCCAGGGAACTGGGAACTGAGAGATGATCGCTGGATGTGGTACCGTGGAGGGGACAAGGGGACCTTGGCATGAGCAGATTCCACGGAGTGGAGGGGATGGAGCCTGGGAAGATGGGCTCAAGAGCCAGTGGGAGGAGAAGAGGGCAGCTTTTGCCAAAGGGACACATGGGGGTTAAAGGAGTCTGTGGGGTCAAGAGAGGTTTGTGCCTTTTAAAAGTATATGTTTGATGACTTAAAATCTATTTTGGATACTATGGCCCTCGTTTTTCTCTTCTATGGGATCTCTGCTTCCCTACTCAGTGGGTGTGACAAAAGTGCCAGGCGGGACATCTAATCTGTGATTTCACAAGTAGGAAGTAGAGAAGTTTATTTCTAGAACCTTCCAACTACCTCCCTTTCCAGTTCCTTGTGTGGGTCTACTTTGGGTATTTCCTTTCTAGTGGTTCAGAACCCACCCTGCCCCAAACAGCTGCAGCTCTCCCATCCTGCCGCCGCCTGAAAGCTGTGTGCCTTGTGTTCCAGAAGGATCCTTTCTCACCCTCGTTCCCCTGCTCTCCTTCTCAAGGCTGAGCCCTTCTCCCATTCAAGAAGAGCCTCTGTGGGATGCTCAGCTAACTCCCCACAGGGGGTTACAAACGAATAGTCCAGGGTTGTGTTCACCTCCCTAAAGACAGGCAAACTGGGAGAGTGAGTGCTTTTCACCTCCAGGAAAAAATCCGAATCTGTCGGCACCACAGCACTTTGCTGAGGAAGAAGTTTAGAGCACATTCGCTGTCCCAGGGGACATGTCTAGACGCTCCCAAGCAGTCTCAGTGCCCACTACTCACAGGTACCTGCCTCCTAGGACTTTGGTCCCGTGCACCTTTATCACTCGACACACCAGAGTGGCCAGGACCACAAAGGCAGGGGCCAAGCTGCCTGGCCGGCGTCCTCATTCTTACTTTTTCTAACTGTGTGACCTTGGCCCCCTTAATTAACTTTTCTGTGCCTCGCTTTGCTCAGCTCGAAAATGAGGATAACAATACGACAATATTGTTGTGAGGGTTGAATGACATCCCATGTTTAGTGGGGACAACCTCTAGCCTGGCCCACAAGCCAGACCCATGCCGGCACTCTCCATTGTCACATCTTTCTCCTCTGCGACTCCGTTTTCTTCACCTCCATGTCCCTGGAGCTCAACAAAGTGCTTAACGTCGGAGATGCTCAAGGAAGGGCTCTTGGACAGCAAATACATGAGTGACAGAGAATTTAAGCTTGAAAGACAGGGAAGATTAACAACCGGAGAAACTTGTTGGAGAACCTATCTTACAGATTGCTAGAAAATGCCAAAAAAAAAAAAAAAAAATTCAAATAAAGGGTCAAAAGAGCCCCCAGAGAGGGGAAGCCGGGTCTGCAAGATGCCCCTCAAAGGAAACGAGAGGTCATTTAACCTCTCTAAAAGGGTGTGGTGTGGGGGACCCAGCCTGAAGCCTTGATTACTGCTTGTAAATAATGAAGGTTTGTTAAGAAGATAATAAACCGTCTCTGGAGAGCTAACCAGAAAGTAATACATCCAAGGAGGATAATGAAATGCTTGATGGAGTTGCTGCTTGAGGCCTACGCAGCACATTATGGGAACCCTGGGGAAACTGGCAGTAATGTGGGCACTTAGGCAAATCCATTTGCTCGGAGAAACCACATTCTCAGGGAGGAAGTGCCGGAGGCCAGAGGGGTCCCTGCCTGCCCGCCCGCCCAGGGAGGAGGCCGGTGCTAGGGCATTGAGAAAGTCTCGGGGCCCCTGGCTGGGGAAGGGCAGTTTGCACAGGTGGCCGTGCAGGTCTGGGTGGCTAGAACTCAGCTCTATGTGGATGTTTAGGAGTCTGTAAATTCCAATCAATTCAATGAGTTGTTCCCAAGGTCCTAGTCGGAGGCCCCTCAAGCAAGGCACTGGGAAAGTGATCAGAGACGCACTCATGAGCCACCTCTTCCAGAAACTGTGGGGACCAGCCCGGCCCCAGCTTCAAGGCTCAGAAGCTTTTTGGAGCTGCTTTCGGTGGAACTTTGCCATGCACACACAACACTCACGTTGCTGGGGGATGGTGCAAACGGGCTGCCTCCTCTCAGCAGACAGTATGCTCCTTCTAGCAGGGTCTGTGTCCCACGTTTCTCTTGTGTCTACTCTGCCAGGTCCAACCTCAAGATTTCTGGAGGACTGGGTGCTAATATGACCCTGTGCATTCAGTGGCTTGGGACACAGCCCCCACCCAGTTAGAGGTCACTGATGGCCAGCAGCCTAATAGAGCCTAATTCAGTGTTAAGTGCAAGGGTTAAGGAAGCAACGTGGAGGAGGAGGAGAGAGGGAAGGGGCTGTGTCACCACCCAGGGGATGGGTTGTGAGAGAAAGACTTATGGAGGAAGTGGGACTTGAAATTGCCCCCAACGGAGTCAATTCATAACATTGAACTTGTGTAAGAAAACAAAGCAGGATGCAAAACTGTTACCCAACAGTATCCCACTTATGCCAAATCACAAATAGCAAATTCTAGAAGCATGTATACCAAAACACACTATTAATTACAGTTACCTCTGGATTCCAGGGGCATGGATAAATTCTGGATTTCTTGTTTGTATATTTTTATTTTCCAAATGTTCTGTAGTAAACATGTGTTGCTCTTGTAATCATAAAGCCATGTTACAGTTTGATAAATCCAGCGGTAATTGAGGAAGTAGGGACAGGGAGGGCTGGCCATCTTGCCAAGGAGCTCACCTCACACAGGGAAAGGAAAAAGCAGAAACGAGAGGAGGAAGGGGCCTTGAGAAAGTTTCTTTACTCTCCTCTGGGCTGGACGATGGGGAAACTTATGCAGGCTTGTAGATTACAGGGAAAGAGCTCCTAGAAAGGAAGACAGTGAAAAGAAAAGAGAAGCCAGAAGGAGCAAGACTCCAGCCTGGGTGAGAAGGGGAGTGGCAGGGGGGAGGGCTCCGGTCAGAGCAGAGGACCAGGTGTGCTCACAGCAAGTGTAACCTGTTTCCACGTGCGTGAGAGAGAAGTCCCTAAGTTGAAGCATCTGTCTGTCGCCATGTTCTGCCCATGCCAGGGGTTTATGGCATCCCTGACTCCCCAGGGCAGAAAAGGAGGAAGCAGCCCAGAGGTCCGTGGGTAGCAGAGGGGACGAAAGCGCCTCAGGAAGGAGGCCGGTTCCAAGGGTAACAGTGGGTGCTCTGGGCAGAGAGGGCTGCTCCGGGGACAGGGTGATCTGGGAGCAGAGACAAGCTCAGCAGGCAGAGAGCAGACGAGGATAAAACCCGAGCATTGCCAACATGGAGCATTTTGAGGGGTCACTCTCTTTACTAACCTCCGAGTCAAATATGTCTTCCACCAACTGTCGCAGTACTGAAATTCCCACGGGACTGGTGCTAAAATGCAAGTGCTCCCTGGGAGGGAGTGACTCTCCTTCCCTTGCAGGACAAACCTAGTCCCGCTTATCCATCAAACCCAAGAAAGGGACCTAGAATGTGTTACTTTTGATAGAAGCATAGGAGATTAGGAAGTTGAGGCTTGGAGAGAAGCTGGAACTGCATAGAGAAAGAGGGAAAAGAAGACAGGCAGGATAGGAGACACTAAAAGCAAACCAGCTTGCTGCCTAGTGAGGTTCAAGAGGGTAGGTTCTCGGGGCACCTGGGTGGTTCTGTGGGTTAAAGCCTCTGCCTTTGGCTCAGGTCATGATCTCAGGGTCCTGGGTTCGAGCCCCGCATCAGGCTCTCTGCTCAGCGGGGAGCCTGCTTCTTCCTCTCTCTCTCTCTGCCTGCCTCTCTGCCTACTTGTGATCTCTCTCTCTGTGTCAAATAAATAAATAAAATCTTAAAAAAAAAAAAAAAGAGGGTAGGTTCTCATTCATTCACACCCATAAAGCAAATGGCTGCTGGGCACCCATGTTGCAGGCACTGTGCTAGACTCTGGGGGGAAAATGACAACCAGAGACACAGTCCCTGCTCATAGCATTCAGTCTTCTGGGTGAGTCACACTGGAATGAATAATCCCAGAGAAAAATGTAAAACCATCATGGAAACAAGAGTTACACATTCGATGACAGGATATACCCAAAGATTTGGGGATGGGAAGCAGTTGTCCTAAGGAAGGGCTGCTTGAACTGACGGTGGAGGATGAGCAGAAGTGAGCCATGTGAAAATTGGAGAAGAGGTGGGCAGAGGGAGAAGAGCACTGTGTAGAGGTCAAGTCATGGACAAGGCAGGGAGTGTTCCAGAAAGTAAAAGAAGCCAGTCTGTAGCAATAGCACAAGGAGGTGGTTTGGGGATGCGTGAGTCCCCCTGTATGCTATCCTTTACCATTCCCACTAAGACTCCAAATAAGCATACACACCAAGCACAGAGAGCATACTCATTTCATCATGGCAGTTCAGGACAAGTCCATCATCTGCCCTCTCTCAGCGGGCTCTTCCCCCTTACCCTCTCAAGGCAGTCCTGCAATGCAGTTCTGGAATTACACCACTGCCTGTGTGGCCAGAAATGTGGGATGGGCCCAAGTCTAATTGGTCATGAGGAAGATTTGAGGATTTGGGTGGTGTGGGTGTGGGTGTGGGCGTGTGTGTTTCCCTGCCATCTACATTAATGGTATTTGAAACAGTTCTAAATATGGTGGTTGTTTCTTGCATCAGATGAGTGAAGACTCAAAGGGGGGAGAAAAAAAGGGTACTTATTAGTTTGAAAAGCAGATTATCTTTGTATAATTAGATCAGGAGAGAAGTGAAGAAACAACCATAGCAGGAAAAAGCAAGCATCTTCTAGGGTCTAGCATGTGAATAAGAGGGGTACTCAGTTATTGTGCATTTTCATTGTTTTTCCATGGCAGAACATACAGCGAGACGTGGGAACATGGATACCTGAAGCCAAGTTACTCTTCTGTTCCTTAACTATGCTGTTGCCATAGTAGTTGGCTTTGCCCAGACAAATGGCATTGGTCTGTTCCTACAAATCTTTATCCCAGTCTTCATGGCAAGGAGGGCACTGCCATATTCTCTCAGGCTGTCTCTTGTCCAAGGTTCCTGGTTTGGTTGACAACACACCCCCTCCAATACAACTATTGTTATCACAGCTTGAGATACAATGGCTGGTTTTAGCCAAGGAACCTGGTGGTGAGCATCCAAGGGAAGTAGCCAATTTATTTGGACAACAGCATTTAGCCATCCGAGAGCTCCGCGGAGACATAGACGCGCTCGCCCCACGGAGACATAGACGTGCTTGCCCCCCATCTGGGCCCCAGCAAATTCACTTCCGGCCCCTGATGTAGGGGGGATGAGGCCCCACTTCCTGTGCCAGGCGGGTGGGCTCTGGCTTGAAGGCAGCTGGGCCATGGGCCTCACAGGTCCCCCTGTCTGGCCCTTCCCACTCCTCAGGCGCTCCCCTTCCTCAGCCCACCGTCTTCCGGCCCCCCTGCACGGCAGCAGCGTTGCTGCGGGCTGGGCCTCAGGCCGCCTTTCTCGCGCTCTGTGGCGGCGGCAGTCTTAGGAAAGGGAGGGAGTGCCTGGAAATGGGCGCCAGGAGGCGACCGGGATGGTGAGAGGTCGCCTGCTACCCGGGAAGCAGCCTTGTTTGTTGTCCGCCTTGAAGGGTAATTTCGATTTTGAGGGGAGAGAAGAGGAGATAAAGCAGGCAGAGGAGCTTCTCACGAGTCAGTAACAGTGTCTGCGGTTGCTTAGCAGGATGGACGCCCAAGTCCGACGACAGGGAGGCTCAGAGCGGAGGAGGGAGCTCGGGGGAAGAGTAGGAGAGGAAAAAAAAGGAGCGGGAAGTTAGAACTCGATCGTGGGGAAAGCAAATATCCATTGTGAGCCTTTGTTCTGTCACTGTGATACTTAAAGAAAAAGAGCGAGAAAGAAAGGACAAAGAAAAATACGTAGCAGTAGCTCTTGCCCCCGGGTCGTTTAGGAAAACGAGGCCCCAAAGTGGGTGAAAGGTTAAATGGCAATATAACAGATGTCCAAGTAGTGGTTGAGACTATAAATTCCGATTAGGAGGAAATCAGTGGGGTCGCAAGTGACCTGGGAAGGCGTTCGTGGAGGAAAGGGACTCATGGCCTTTGAAGATTAGACAGGAAAAAAAGGCAGGTGTGGCTACTACGGGTAGAGGTGCTGACAATATTTTTCCAAACCAAGGAGGAAATATGTGATCTGACCGAAATTTTTGGACTATCCAAGGTATAGGAGGCCGTCTGGGATGTGAGTTCAGGGTACTGAAATACTGGGGTTTGGGGAACACTTCAGTGGTTTGTAGAACTTAAGTATAACTGCAGAGAACCTGTCCTTACGATCTGAGTCTTTATTCGAGTGCCAGTGGGCAATCCCTGAAGAGCGTTAAGTCGGGGGAGTGATGTGGCCACAATGTTATTTTAAAAGATCGTTCTGGCTCCAGGGTGGAGAACGGGTAGAAGGGGCAGAACACCAGGCCAGGTCGAGGCTATGGAAGCAGTGGTCACGTCAGCTCGGCAGCGGAGAACAGAGGAAAGTGAACAGATTCAAAAGGGGAGTAAGAGCTAAAATTGTCAGGGCCCAGCAATGAATGTGTCGCTGAGGGAGGAGGAAGTATCAGGTGATATGGGGATCCTAAAATATGGTCCCTGAATACTTTGAAACTCTTCTGATCAAGAGGTGAAGTTCATGTCCCTTTCCTTGAGTCTGGGTTCTGTGACTCCCTGGCCAGCAGAACACGATGGAAGCGATGCTGTGTCTGTATCTGGGCCTAGAGCTTGAGATCCTGGCAGCTTTTGGTTTCTTTTTTGTTAGATGTTTGCTCTTAGAATCCAACTGCTATGCTGTGAAGATGCCTGGACTTCCCTGTGGAGAGGCCCACGAAGACAGGAGCTGGAGGTAGCCAGCTAGTGAGTGCACCATCTTGGAAGTGGGTCTTCCAACCCCGGGCAAGTCATCCCAGGCAACGCTGCCCAGAGTAAGGACACACTGTCCCTGCCACGCCCCATACAAATTGCAGATTTGTGAACAAAATAAATTATTTTCTCATTTTCAGTTTCGGGGCAGTTTCTTACATAGCAATAGAAACACTCTAACAGATGACTGCTAGGTTTCTGGCTTTCATTAGCGTATGTATGGGAGTCGTTTATGATGCAGAGACCACTGAAAAAGCCCAGGTAGAGGGAAAAGATTATGAGTTTGCTTTTCAGCTTATTAAGTTTGCAGTGCTTCTGAGACATTTAAGTTGAGAGATCATGGGACGCTTGGGTGGTTCAGTGGGTTAAGCTTCTGCCTTCCGCTCAGGTCATGATCCCAGGGTCCTGAGATCGAGTCCTGCATAGGGCACCTTGCTCATCGAGGTCTGCTTCTGCCTCCCTGTCTGTCTCTCTGATAGATAAAATCTTTAAAAAAAAAAAAAGTTGAGAGGTTATGTGGGCCGGGCTGTTGGATTTGTGGGTGTGTAGCTGAGGAGGGAGGTTGGGTTTGAAGACAGAAATTGTGAGTCAATTGGAAACGGGTGTCACCTAAGGATGTGATAGTGGATGTGGATCTAGAGTGAAGACAGAAGTCGGTCTTGGTGTGAGGACCTGTGACACTTCCTAGTGGGCAGAGGAGAATGAAGCTGCCAAGAGGACCTGAAAGTAGGAGGAGAACCAGGAAAGGGTGTATCTAGGGAGCAGACAGAAGAGTTTCAGGAGGGAGGGGAGGCGGGAGGCGGGTACTGGCAGGGTCAAGTACAGCCAGGAACAAAAGCACAGGCTGGGCCGGGCACATTCTCCCCCAGGCCTCCCAGGGACCAACATCATAGTAAGTAGTATGGCTGGCTTCCCCTTAACCTGGGGATGGGATTGGGGGACAAAGGCAAGATGAGGATCGCACCTGCGCCCACAAACCATTTCCTCCCTCGTGGCTTGTTTCTTGAACAGCAGGCCCTAAATCAGCATCAGCATCACTTGGGCGCTTGTTAGAAATGCAGACTCTCGGGCCTGCCCTCCTGAATCAGTCTGCATTGTAACAAGATCCCCAGGTGACTTCTACAAGCTCGGAAGTGTGAGAATGCGCGCACTTGTGTCCCTGAGTTGAGTCACCAAATCGGGCGCTGGACAGTAATCGGGGGAGCCACCAGATGGCGCAAAACTGAATCGAATTAGCCGCGGAGGATCAGCCCCGCAAATGGAGGTGACTGTTGATTGATTACACCTACTTTCCTTCAAGTTTCAATATCTAACTCTAAACGCGGCCCGTACGTCAGAATCACCTGGGGAATGCCTCAGTTCAGGAACTTGGACACCTAGATCCCAGCAAGGCCCCCCACCACCCTACAGATCCAGCATCCATGGATTTACTGAATTATCTTCAGATGGGAGAGAAAAAATATATTTTCTCATCTACTATATTTTGGGATGATAGATTCCTTTATTTCTCTGTGTAGAGCAGTGCCTTCATCAGTTTTTTTTTTTTTTAATTTAACTTTCAAAAAAGTTTCCTCTAGGTACAGGAGGGTGGGACTTATTTTATTTCTTTTGCTGACGGTGTTTAGAATTGTCAGGCTGATTTTCAGTTGGTTTCCGTATTGTTTTTAGATTTTTCTAATGTACTGCCTTCTATGGGGGTCCCTTCCATAGGTGATATCGTCTGCCTCCCCAAAGTCTGTTGAGTCCTGGCGCCTAGTGGCTCGTCAGCGCTGTGTCGCTCTGCCCAGGACATCAGCAAAGTCTAGGTTATTACTGTGCAGGTTCAGATGGGAGAAAGGAAGAAGGGCAAAGGCCTGTGGGTCCTCCGGAACCTAGCTCAAGCTCCACCTCCTTCAGGAAGCCCTCCCTCATTTCCCTACTCCTCCCTCTGCTGTGCTCTCTAGAGACACCGGTGAGAAGGGCCACCCAATTGCTCTTAGGTTTGACCTTTGAACACTTTCATTGTTCACTTGCACGAGGCAATGGGTGTTTGGTCCCCAGATATTTCCATTTGGGAAATTGTCCGTGTGCCCCGAGCTGGCCACTGACCCTGCCATGGACCCAGGCTCCCCCTGCCCTCCTTCTCCTTAGCGTAAGGTATGGAGGCCTAGGTGGTGGGCGCGTGAATCTGGACTGGGCAGCCTGGGAGGGCAGAGGGAAGGGAATGGGGGCAGAAAACGCACTTAAGTAAAAAAAAAAAAAAGAAGAGAAAACGCACTTGAGTCTGAACACAGGCCCAAGAATTGGTACCACTGGAGGAGTTCACCCCAGGGTCACTACCTTCTCAAAGGAAGAAGGAAAATGTGCCCCTCCGGGCAATTCAGAGTTAAGGCCACTTTTCATTCAATGCTGGGGGAGCAGTTTTTTGTTTTAGCATTTTTGCCCCAGGCCAAAAATGCACTACTTGCAGCCAAGCTGCAAATGCAGGGATGTGTACTGGGGGGGAAGCAGGGGAGGTGAGGGAGGCATCCCTGGTGAGACTTCCAGCTGGGAAGAAAAGGATCTGAGTACCCCTGTCCTGGTCCAGGGAGGGTGGCAGTTTCTTCTGTTCTCCCTCCTCCGGGACTTGTCAAGTGTCCTTACTGTCAGGATCCAATGGTGGAGAGACGCGCCCTCAGGCTACGGTCCTTCCACAGTCCTCACTCCCGAGACACCTGCACAAACTAGGTGCTCAGTAAAGAAGTTCGGCTTGAGCCAACCAGGCTCTCTGGCCTCTCTGCCGGGACGGCATCTCTGCCCCCAGTCCTCTGGGTCTCTTGGTGGGGCTCTAGCCAGACTGAGCTGATTGATCTTTTCTAGGTCTGCCTCTAAGACTCAGCCCAGCCCTTCCCCAGCACCTCCACCTAATGGCTTGAAGGTCAGGTTTTGAGCGGTTGGGAGGAGTGGGGCCCGCGGGGCAGGCAGGTCACCTGGTCCCTGGGCATGCTGTAGGAACTAAAAAGCAAGAGCCTCCTTGGCCCCACTTCCCAGGCCTTGGGGCTCCTTTTAAGTTTCCTGGTAAAACTCTTTCCCTCCTCCCCATTCAGATCCCTGAAGCTTGCCACTGTTTCTAAATTACAGGCTGATGGGATTTCTCGGCATAGCCAGATACCCTCAGTTAAATATACTCCTCCAATTCCCCCACCCCAATCTCTCAACTTCCATTCTCCATTCTACTTCTTCCCTGCGCCCTGTACCCTTAACCCCAACGCCTCCGTCTTAACCCGCAAGTACTCCGTGGGCCCCACGCCATGACTTTGCTATTTAATAGCACCTGATTTGGGTCTAACTATTTGGTGCTCTCACCATATGCCTGATTTCTATTTTGTAGGGCTTCCCCATCTTCCAGTTTTCAATGACCAGAGCGTCAGAAGGGCTGAAGAGCTTTGACCTTTGGAAAGGGCCTTTCTAGTTCGGAGGTTGGAGTCTTGCTCTGGGAATGAAAGTTGCGGTGTCTCTCTGCCTTGGTTTCCCCACATCACTTTTACCATGGCCTTTTTCTCTAGTTTTAAGGCAATGGTTAAAATCCCAGGGAGCGAACCCATCTAGATCCTCACCTCCTGGATTTCCCGGGACAACCATGATTTCAAATACTTAGTCCCTATTGTCAGATCTGGTGTCAGATCTTGTGATCCGATCTGGGATCAGAATTGACGGTCTTGAGAATTCAGAAATTATTCCTTCCAGAAATGGGCTGGAACGTTATTGATTAATATGCATATACAAGCCATTCTGCTGGCGGGGGGGGGGGGGGGGCGGCGGGCCTGCACAGCCGTGGCACTGACTGCCATCCCTGGGGAGGGCACTGGGAGACTGTCAGCACTCAGTCCCCTTGTCTCCCCCACCCTGCGGGTGCCGGACAGGGGAGGGGTCCACTCACCTGCACAGAGTGTCCACAGCATAGACGGCACCTTCCCCACCATGGTCTCGCTTCCTCTGTGCCCCAAGCCCAGCCTGGCAGGGATGGGCCCAGGGCAGGTCACAGCAGCCTCTGGCCTGGCCCAGCCCTCTGTCCCTGTGGTTTCCCATTTCCTGTTTGCTTTTGCCCAGCCAGGCTCCTCCCACCGCGCGGCTCCGCTGGACTGGCAGGTGAGCTCCCCTATGGGACTAGACTCGTGCTCCACCTACTCTACCACGGGCCCCATGGGGAAGAGGAACCTTCCCCATCTTCACCTGCCTCCCCAACACCTTTTCCCCACCTAGCAGGTGTACAAAGTCCCAGACTTCTCACCAAGGTGTGGGCTTCTGTAACAGGAAATTACCTATCTCATCATAAAAAAGGAATAATCTCAGAGGCAGGTTCCCGAAGCCAATAAAAAAAGGGTGTTGCCCACAACTGTTGAAACCCTTCGAAGCAGAAAGGATCTGTTCTACTTCCCTGTCTGTTCTACAATCCCCATACCACCCATGCTACAGACAGAGGGATAAAGAAGTCTCTGTGCTCAGAGAGTCGGTAACTTGGTTGGGGAGATAGAGACTACACAAGTAAACGAGACAATTCTGGAAATAACCTGACCAACTTGCCTCAGTTTGCTTGGCTACTATAAGTAATGCTGCAATAAACATAGGGGTGCATCTGTCTTTCCCAATTAGTGTTTTCATTTTCTTTGGGTATATATTCAGTAGTGGAATTACTGAATCATATGGTATTTCCATTTTTGACTTTTTGGGGGAGCCTGCATCCTGTTTTCCACAGTGGCTGCCCCAACAATACAAAAGGGTTCCTTTTTCTTGACAACACTTTCTTGCCATCCTTGCCAACACCTGTAATTCATTGTCTTTTTTTTTTTTTTAATTTTTAGCCATGCTGGCACATGTAAGATGATGTCTCACTGTGGTTTTGACTTGCATTTCCCTGATAATGAAGTGATGTTGAGCATCTTTTCATGTCTATTGGCCATCTGGATGTCTTCTTTGGGAAAATGATATTCAGGTCCTCTGTGCATTTTTTAATCAGGTCTTTTTTTTTTTTATTATTTTGGTGTTGAGTTATATAAGTTCTTGGTATATTTTGGATATTAACCCCTTATAGGATATATCCTTTGCAAATACCTTCTCCCAATCAGTAAGTTGCCTTTTCATTTGTTGTTGGGTCTTTTTTTGCTGTGCAAAAGCTTTTTATTTTGGTGTAGTCCCAATAGTTTATTTTTGCTTCTGTTTCCCTTGCCTTAGGAGACATATCTAGAAAAATGTTGCTGTGACTGATGTTAAAGAAATTACTGCCTGTGTTTTCTCTAGGAGTCTTATGGTTTCATGTCTCACACTTAGGTCCTTAATCCATTTTGAGTTTATTTTTGTGTATGGTGTGAGAAAGTGGTCCAGTTTCATTCTTTTGCATGTAGCTATCCAGTTTTCCCAGCACCATTTATTGAAGGGACAGAACTGTCCTGGTTTCCCACAGAACTGTCCTGGTTTTAAAACAAAGTTCCTTGTCCCTGGAATCTCTTCGTCCCAAGCAAAGTGGGAATGGTTGGTCACTCTATTTAAAAGGTGATGGTGCTTTGGGGAACATAACCTGGAACGTGGTGCAGGAGATGAAACTGGGGCAGGGGAAGGAGCCCCACTTTAGATTGGGTAGTGTTATGGGTCTCTATTTTACAAACAGGGATCTGAGTCTCCGAGAAGTAAAATGAGTTCTTACAGGTCACACAGCGAGTAAGTGGCTTTCTGATTTCTAGTCCACCATTTCAGTGGCCTGGTGTCCTGTTCTGCAGGTGACTGAGGGTATGTAGAAGACAGAGGCCATGTCCTCCTCCTGAGTGGTCCCCTTCTTACCCATTGCCTCCCTTAGGTGTCTTGGTTCTCCCTCTTCCCCGCCCCCACTGCCCTGCCACTTTTCATTCTCTGTGCTGGCGTCTGGTCATCTTCAGCTTTACCCTTATTGATACAGCCCTTCAGTCCTTCCCTGACCCTTCCCCCACCTCATCTCACCTCTCTCTCAAACCACCTTTCATCTTTTTGGGAACCTTGAAGAGTGTAGGTGTGGAATGAACCCCCATGTTTTCTCAGTTGGGGTCATTCTTTGGCAGTCAATTACTGAGTCCCTCCTTTGACCCATAGGATGAAGGTTTGATGACTTGTCAATGGCAGTGCCATGTGCCTCCTCCGAGATGTGTTCCTTGACGACTCTTTCCAAAGGAGCCCCCCACTCCAGCCCTGCCAAGTCTCTGCCACACAACCTGTTTGCTTTCTTCTTCGTTCGAACCACTGACATCCCCAAACTTTGTCTATGCTAGTCCCCTCTGGCATTCCTTCCCCCCATCACATCTGCTGTTATAATCCAGCTTGTTTTTTATTTTATTTAATTAATGTATTTATTTAAGAAGATTTTATTTATTCACTTGACAGAGAGGAGAGAGATCGCAAGTAGGCAGAGAGGCAGGCAGAGAGAGAGGGGGAAGCAGGCTCCCCGCTGAGCAGAGAGCCTGATGTGGGGCTCGATCCCAGGACCCTGAGATCATGACCTGAGCTGAAGGCAGAGGCTTTAACCCACTGAGCCACCCAGGCGCCCCTCCAGCTTGTTTTTTAAAGGCCAGTGCATGTAATACTACCTTTTCTATGAAGCTTTTCCTGACCTCTTCAGCCAGAAGGGCTCTTCCCTTCTTTGAACTCACACAGCACTCCGGATCTCTCTCAGGATACTTAACAACATTCTCCCTTATGCTTGAGTTATTTTTGACCTGTGTCTCATTCCTCCTAATAAACTGTGAGCTCTTTCATTTATTCAGCCAATTTTTGATGATACTTTGTGCAGGGCATTGTTCCACTTAGCTAGGAAGAAGGATCACTTTGAGTATGTAATTATGTATCTTACTTTTTTTTTAATTATGTATCTTATTAACTTTGGTCAAGGATAGTGCCTTGGGATAGCACTAGTGGGATAGTACCCACTAGTGATGCATAGTGGGTAATTTGTGAGTGGGTAGACAAATGGATGGATGGATTGATGGATGAAGGTGTAATTATAGAATGTGTGGGATGAGGGGCTGAACGATTGGGTTTTTGGTTTTCTTTGGACATGGTGATAGAGGCGACAAAGTGGAGTAGAGTGGGTTATGAGCTCATTTGAAGTTTATGAAGCTTGTGGAATTTTTTTTTTTTTTTTTTTTTTGAGAGAAGGAGCATGGTGGGGGGAGGGTCAGAGGAAGAGTGAGAGAGAGAATCTTAAGTAGGCTCCACACCCAGCGTGGAACCCATTGTGGGGCTCATTCTCACAAATCTGACATCATGACCTGAGCCTGAGAGTTAGATGCTTAACCAACAGCCACCAGGTGCCCTAAAGCCCATGGAACTTTTTATACCATCCAGGCTTGCCACTTGATCATCACCATGAATGTAAGTGTGGGGAAGGGATTGTGGGGGGGTGAGCACAACTGCCCACTTTACTATCCTACGTCATTGCTGTTCACAAAAATGTAACACTGGTCACAAGCCATGACCATCCCCTTTAGTAGCACCATGGTGTTCTCCTGACATTGATCCCAGGCCCCTCCCCATTCTCTATATCAGATATTTTTTCCTCAGTGCCCTCTAGACTGACCTGGGGCTGAGATACAGCTTGCTTCATTTCTCTAGATTTTTGGTGTTAGACCATCTTCTGGAAAGATTTTGAGTAGGTAGCCCCATGCAAGAGGGTATGAAGAGAGAGCCCCACAAAACCCTTTTCTTGGGGCCTCTCCATCAATGAAGCATGACCTTCTCCTACCTTTGCTCCTCAGTGTCAGTGTCCAGTGTCCAAAGAATTAGCCAGGAGGGAAAGAGTTAAGTGGGGCCTGCTTTCGGGCCTGGGTCCTGAGACTGCATTCCTTCCTCCTAGAGATCTGCCAGGCTGTGGGGCCAGAGGCTAAATTTAGAAGGTAGCTAAGATTTCCTGTTAACAGCTGTCCTGCCCCTCAGAGAAGAAGCAGCAGAGAGAGGAGAGAGGTTGGTCCCTCTCAGCGGTCAAAACTACTAGCCATTTTATCTGGGTCCCTCAGCCCTTGGGTGACGGCCCTTTGGTGTGGAGATACAGGCGAACCCCTGGTGAGTGTGCTTTTCCCTTTGTTTTGTCCTTTGAGCCCAAAACCTCTAAGCAGAGGGGCAGCAGTTCTGCCTCGATGGTGAGGGCCCAGCCATGTGGGGGACTAGCTCCTGAGGGATTTCGTGTTCCTTAATAGGCTGTGGGGTGGTGCCTGAGCCAAAGGCAATGACTCCTGTGGCCTTGGTTAGAGACACCGAGGAAGGCCAGCGGCACCTCCCCCAGGAGAGGCAAAGGTGTATACATGTGGGCAGGTGGGGTGTGTGCTAATACACGCGCACGCACGTGTGCGTGTGTGGGCACACCCAGGAATTTCGATAGAAACATCTTTCTGGTCTAGGGAATTCACCGCTTTCCAACTGCGTTAGCTATATGAATGCAAACCCGGGACCCTGTCCCCCTCGCTGCTTCCTGGCTGGAATCTGAGGAAGGAGACATGTCGCCCTTTCTTAAATATTATGACTCAGCTGGGCATGTGTAGGTCTGTGTGTCCGGGTTAATGGTAACTGGGCCAAGTCAGACCGGGTTTTCCCCGCGTGGGTCCTGTCTCCACCGGAGGAGTAGCACATGGTGACCTTCCCCCTGACATCACTGATACACCCCTTCCCCCCACAAAACCTCCAGAAGCCAATTCCCTAATCATGTTGGTCGTGCTGAACTTACAGGGACCAAGCCGACTGTCATGGCGACCAGTGGGGACCCAGAGGAGGAGCAGGTAGTCCCGAGTGAAGAGGACGAAGCCGATGTGAGGGCCGTGCAGGCCCAGTACCTCCGGAGCCCCTCCCCCAGCCAGTAAGTGTGCACCTGCTGTGTTCCCTACCCCTGCAGCCACAGCGAGAGTAGGCTGGGGGGCATGTCAAGGTGTGGGCCCCAGGGAAGCCTACAGCCACCACTGTAAGTTCACTCATCGAACAGATATTATGGAGTATTTTTTATGTGTCATACTTTCTGGAAGAGGCAAATAAGCAAGCAGACTGCATTTGGATGTGGCACGGTAAGTGGTGGAGTTAGTACGCCTCAGGTCTAGTGCGCGGTGGGCCAGGGAAAGGAACACCTGGATTTGGATGGGTCACAGGAGGCTTCCTGGAGGGGGTGATGCTGGACCTGAACCTCGAGGAGGAGGAGTAGGCATCTGACAGGCCCACCTGGGTGATGATGCTTGACTCACGAGGACTGAAGCTGAATATGAGAATGTTAGACCACAGACGGTAAGGGAGGCATCAGGGCGGGAAGGGGTCAGAAGACCAGGCCCTAATGCTGAGATGATCAAGCATCTCAGCAGCGGTTTGATGTCTTTCAAACTGGGACATGTGCATTCCTGAAGGGAAGTGGCAATGTACGCAGGGGTAGATCAACACGGTACGTCTTCTGGGAGAGTCCTCGTAATTTTACGTCAAGTAGTTTAAAATTTCCCTTTACATAAAATTATTGAGGATCTAGCATGAGATAGATTGGAAAATTTGCATAACCTCTTTAGGGAAACTATGAGACATCAAAGAAATGCTTACTTGTTTGCTGAAGCAATCGTGTGTGTGTGCCTGTTTATTTTCTTCTGCCATAAATCATAGTAGAGGACTTGACTTCTAGTCTCAGTTCTGTCACCAAACTTCTGTGAAGAAGCCCTTTAACTCTTGAGCCTGTGTCTCCTTATCTATAAAAAAAAGCAAGGAAAGATCCAACTACGGTATGTCATGATAACTTTACTTCAGACTATCTATGATTCTGCTTGACTTCACTTTCTCTCAGTTCTGGGATCTTGCTGCCTCCTGCTTTTCTCAGAGCTTGAAAACCTTCCCCATTGGAATGAGAGTCATCACTTATGGGCCAGGACCCTTTGTCCAAGTGTTGGGGACTTTTCCTTTAAAGTTCAGCATTATGTTCCCACTTGGGAAACCTATCAGGATGGAGTTTTTAAGATGTTTCCTTCCCCTCTCTACACTACCAGGCAAGGCAGAGATAATTTTGTGTGTGATTGAGGTAGATGATGGGCGGCTTTGGGTGGTGCTTAGGGTAATGCTAGCTGCTTTAGCAAATGGGTATTTTTTTTTTCTCACTCAAATAAATTCCAAAATGGGTCCCCGAGCAGTGATTCAGGAACTGAGGCTCCTTCTATCCTGTAGATCTTCAATTTTTAAGGCAGGTGGCTAAAGTTACTGTGCTCAACACAAAATGGGAAGAGAATGAAGAATCTCTCAGGAGGTTTTTATGGGCCAGGCCTGAAAATGGCCATTTCTCTTCCACTCATTTTCCATTGACTGGAACTTAGCAAAGCCACACCTCCGTTTAAGGGAGGATGGGAAATGAGGTCCACGAGTCCAGGAAAAAAAGGAAATGGGCTTGCTAATACAGAACCTTCTTGCCCCCAGTATACCTCTGTAGACAGTGAATATTCATGCTACCTTTTCCCCCACTCATGAAACTCCCAAAGGAGACAATCCCAAAAGTGGTTTACCAACTACTACATACAGTTCAAAGGCTAGGTTCTCTGCCTACATGTTAACTAACTGGAATTTAAATAAAACTTGGGGGGAAAAAGGCTATGTTCTCTGGAGGGTAGGCATCCTCTTACCCAGGTCAGGGTGGAGCACCTGAAGGTCTGCAAAACAGGTTCCCATTGGATAAAAGGAGGAATGGGAGATAGAGCAGCCCTCAGTCCATATAATTAATGAGCATGTATGGCTGAGAAGAGGGCGGATCTCCTAGATTTGACCTTGATTTGGCCTTCAGGGCAGCATTGCTTTGTGTGTGTTCTCTGTGGCCTCTAGCTCCACCCTCTGGTCCTTTCTCCTTGTCTGTTAGCCTCCAGAGCCACATCCGAACTGAGACCGGAGAGTGTATTTTCCTCGAAGGCTTTGTAGCTTTGGTGGACTATGTCCTACTTATGGAAATTTGGGCGCCCAAGGGCTGTTTAAGGCTGAAAGCAACCAAGGGCTTTTTAAGGCTCCTGGTTTCTTTGAAAATAGGGTCCCTTTAAAAACATAGTAGGTTTCTGATGGATATAGACCAGTTAACCTCATGTGTCAGAAACCACACACCGACTTCTTTATATGATTTTCAATCTTGATTTATTTCTTTGTCTCCTGGTCTGCATACTTCACTGTTTAAGCTTCAGACTGTTATCTTTTCCTCCAGAAAAGGTATCTGAAACTACAAATGCGAGTGGGCAGTCCAGGACACATATTGTCATTTGTAGTGTAATTGTTAAAAGTTTTACAACAGAATGTATACCTAACAAGCAAACAAGGGGAGAATGCAAAACTAAAATGTAATCAACCCAAAAGCAGGCAAGAAAGAAGAGAAAAAGAATATAGAGGAAGCATAGCAAATAATAAGAAAGTAGTAGGATAGTAGATTTAAACCCAAGTGTAGAAATAATTACTTTAAACATAATAAAAATGAAATACTCCAACTAAAAGCAAATACTGTCAGATTCAGTTTTTTAAAAAGCCTACCTACTGCTTATGAGAAACATACCTTAAGAAAAAGAGATATACAAGGGGCGCCTGGATAGCTTATCAATCAGAGCTCCATTCTTAGCTGGGAAGAGCGTGAATTAGTACAACCACTTGGAAAACTCTTTCACAATATCTAGTAAGTTCAACATATGCCTGTCCTGTAACCCAGCAGGCTCCCTCCCAATACATACTTAATAGAAATAAGTACATTTGTGCATCAGAGAAGTTCTAGGATGTTTTAGTAGCTAACAGCCATTAAGGGTGTAGAATGCATAAACAATATGACGAATTATCCAATTTGCAGTAGGCTGGATAAATGAAGCCTGGTGTACATATTTTTTAAATGCTGCCCTAGGGAATACACATTTTTATTAAGTGGTTATCACGTAGGTGGGATTGAACCCCTCAGATTATTGGCTGGGAAAGGCAAACAGTGAGCCCTGGTTGTGAAGGTGAAAAGTGGGTCATTGCAAGGGGAGGCAGGAGCCAGGAAAGGCCAATTCTGCTGGCTTCCCAGTTTCACATAGAGCTAGCCTGTCACAGATAGGACAGAAGCATTTGTTTGGAACAGAGAAGTTCTGATGCTGTTCAATCCTTCGTCCTTCCAGCTGCCAGCTGGGCGAAAACAGGCTCAGCCTGAAAGCCCCACTTCCACGGGGAATGGCCCCAAGCCACGGTCCCACATACAGAGCTAATCTTCTCCAGGTTCTCGGGGACTCCGGCTGAGGCCTGTTGGTTTCAATGCTCTTCTTGGTTTGTGTACATTCCTTAGCAATTGGTTTTTGAAGCTGATCCCAAATCAGCTGGCTAGCCCTTTTCAGAAATCTTCAAGGGAGGCAAACACACAGTGACACCTGATGGGCTGTTCCTTCTTATAATAACCATCCTAGGGCCTGAAGGATAAGCTATTACAGCTGCACTGGCTTTTGAGTTATCATTTGGTCAATCTCACTGCATTACACACCAGGCCGAAACTAGCCCAGATGAAGGAGTCTATAGTATCTTTAAAAATGAAAAAGCAGGGGCGTCTGGGTGGCTCAGTCGGTTAAGCGTCTGCCTTCGGTACAGGTCATCATCCTGAGGTCCTGGGATTGAGCCCCACATTGGGCTCCCTGCTTAGCGGGAAAGCCTGCTTCTCCCTCTCCCACTCCCCCTACTTGTGTTTGCCTTTGGCTCAGGTCATGATCGCAGAGTTGTGAGATTCAGTTCTGTGATGGCCCCTTGCTCAGCTGGGAGTTTGCTTCTCCTTCTGCTGCCTACCCCCTGCTTGTGCTCTCTCTCTCTCTCTCTTTCTCTCTCTGATAAATAAAATCTTTAAAAAAACTGAAAAGGCAATCCACAAGCCAGAAGAAAAATTTGCAAATCACATGTCTGATAAAGAACCTGTATCCAGAATATATTTTTAAAAACCTCTCAAAAACCAGCAAAAAAGAAACAAACAACCCAATTTGAAAATGGACAAAAGATTTGAACAGATACTTCACCAGAGAAGGTATGTGGATGGCAAATAAGCACATGAAAAGAGCCTCAAAATCCTTAGTCATTAGGGGAATGCAAATTAAAACCACAACGAGGGCGCCTGAGTGGCTCAGTTGGTTGGGCAACTGCCTTCGGCTCAGGTCACGATCCCGGAGTCCCCGGATCGAGTCCCACATCAGGCTCCGAGCTCCACGGGAGTCTGCTTCTCCATCTGACCTTCTCCTCTCTCATGCTCTCTCTCACTGTCTCTATCTCAAATAAATAAATAAATAAAATCTTAAAAAAAAAAAACCAAACTTCATTGAGATACGATTGCATACCTATTAGAATGTCTAAGGTTAAAAAGATTGACCATCCCAAATACTGGAGAGAATGTGGAGTACCTGGAATCCCACTGTTGGTGGAAAAGTAAAAAGGTACAGCCATTTTATAAAACTCCTTTAAAAAGTTAAACATGCACCTGCTTAAAAGAACACCTACCCCTGTATGATCTAGTCATTCTACGCCAGGGTATTCACTCAAGAGAAATGGAAGCCTACATCCATACAAAGACTTGTACGTGAATGTTGAGAGCAACCTTGTCTGTAACAGCCTAGAAACAACCCAGATGTCCATCAACCAGTGAATGGCTAAATACACCGTGGGGAATTTATACGCATGAATACTATTCAGCAGAAAAAAGGAATGACTTATTGACTCATACAACAGCAACATAGATGAATCACAACATGACTGTGCTAAATGAAAGCAGTCAGACAAAAAAGAGTATGTACCAATGATTCAATTTATATAAAATTCCAGAAAATGCAAACGACTATGTGGTGGCAGGAAGCAGATCAGTGGTTGCTGGGGGCGGGGGGGGGGGGAAGTGCAGGGCCGGGGAGGGTCGAGGGGAGCTTACAAAGGGGTGTGAGGGAACTTCGGAGGCTCACAGGTAACTTCGCAGCCTTGAATGTGCTGATGGTTTCACAGGTGTGTACATTTGGCAAATGTCAGCCGCTCTGTACACTTAAAATATGTGCCGTTCGCATAACAATTATTCCTCAGAAAGCTGTGCTTTTTTTGAAAGCTATGAAAGGAGAACTAAAACTCTTCTAGAAGGCAGCGTAGTGCTGTGGAAAGAACTTAAATGGCGTAATCGAGGCCAAGATCAAAGTCAGGTCTGCTCTTCCGCTTGTTAGCCATGAGAGCTTGCTTAAGTTACTTAATCATGGAATTGGAATACCAGTTCACCCAGTGGTAGGAATTAAATAATAGACTACTATAACGTATATTGCTTATCATATATGACCTATGATATATAACATGTATTGTTCTAACATGTATATAAAGGCAAATTAGGTATTGAGAAATGATGGTTCCTTTTCCTTCTGGAGGAAGAGATCTGCCAGGAACTCAGGGTGTCGAGAATTTTTGGTTTAACCAGAGACCCACCACCCACTCTGGTTAAAATGCCGTGTTTCTCTCATTCTGCTCTAAGCGCATACTGTATTCTGAGCAACTGATCATCACCACTGCTGTTGGTCTCCAGCCTGAACAGTTCCCCCTGTACTTAACTCGTGCCTGAAATTCCATCCTTCTTGTTTCATCTCTTCAGTTCAAGGCTTGAGCGTTCGTAAAATTAAATATACACTGAGTCAGCAAATACCTCACCAGCGACTGTCAACCCCGGTTTCCTAAGGCCGCTGTGGCAAATTACCACAAACTGAGTTGCTAAAAAACAACACAGATATATTCTCTCAGAGTTTTAGAGGCTGGAAGTCTGAAAGCAAGGTGTTGGCAGGGTCACCATCCCTCTGAAGGTTTTAGGAGGGCTTCCTTGCCTCTCCCAGCTTCCGGCGGCTCTGGAGGTTTCTTGGCTGTGGCTGTGTCCCTCCAACCTCTGCCTCCATCATCTTTTTTTTTTTTTAAAGATTTTATTTATTGATTTGACAGAGAGAGAGAGAGAGAGAGAGAGATCACAAGCAGGCAGAGAGGCAGGCAGAGAGAGAGGGGGAAGCAGGCTCCCCGCTGAGCAGAGAACCCGATGCGGGGCTTGATCCCAGGACCCTGAGATCATGACCTGAGCTGAAGGCAGAGGCTTTAACCCACTGAGCCCCCAAGGCGCTCCTCTGCCTCCGTCTTCATATGTCTTTTCTCTCTTCTCTGTGTGTCCTTCTTGAGGACATTCACCATTGGTCTTAGGGCCCATCCTAATACAGGATGATCTCATCTTGAGATCCTTTTTCCAAATAATTGCATGCACAGATTCTGGGAGACATGTTTTTGGGGTACCACCGTTCAACCTCCTAGAGCCCCAGATCCAGCCCCTGGGAGACATACGTAGTCTCTTCTGGTACAACCAGGATAGGACCATGCCCAGTCTACCCCATGCCGCAGATAGCCACTGCTAATCAACCAGAGCTAGTTCATGGATGAAGTCTACTTCCTGGCCTGGCAGGTGTCTTAGCATTTCCAGCCTCATCAGTAAATTGAATCCTGGGGTGAATTGAGAACCTGAGAAAGGGGAATAGACAGTGGATAGAGGTGTCAGATCTTCATTTTTGCCTGACTTAGGCACTGACCTCAAATGCCTTAAATTCAAACCTGGGTCTCAGACTCATTCTCTCTAGAAGAAATTCATCCATCTCCCAGAGAGACAAATTTCTAGGTAATTTATGAGTTAATACTAAAATTTAAAACCTCCTACCAGCGGGGCAACTTGTTGGGGCTTTGCCTGTATTGATAATCTCCATCAGACCTCCCCACTTATCCAAAGGACCAACAGCCTAAGAAATCAGGGGGCTTCTGCTGTGAACCAAGTTGAAGGCGGGCTCTCCCCTCCCTTACCAGGAGACTACAGCCCCCCAAGCCGTCTCCTGCAGGTGATCTGGAGCCCACTTCTGCCTCTCCTCTTCCTCCTTGGCTATGACCAGTTTTCTTTTCCTTTTCAAATGCAGGATCAGACTTCGTCCTTCTCTGGTTCTGATTTGGAGAATGTTTTCCTAGTCTTTCTTTTCTTTCTTTCTTTCTTTCTTTCTTTCTTTCTTTCTTTCTTTCTTTCTTTTCTTTCTTTTCTTTCTTTTCTTTCTTTTCTTTCTTTCTTTCTTTTCTTATCTTTTTAATTTTTTATTTTATTTTTTATTTTTTTAAAGATTTATTTAATTGAGACAGAGAGAGAGAGAGAGAGAATGAGAGGGGAGAGGTCAGAGGGAGAAGCAGGCACCCCTCAGAGCAGGGAGCCCGATGCGGGACTCGATCCCGGGACTCTAGGATCATGACCTGAGCTGAAGGCAGTCGCCCAACCAACTGAGCCACCCAGGCGCCCTTTTTTATCTTTTTTAAAATTAACATATAATGTATTATTTGCTTCAGGGATACAACTCTTTGAATCATCAGTCTTACACAATTCACAGCACTCCCCATAGCACATACCCTCAGCAATATCCATCACCCAATCACCCCATCCCTCCCACCCCGCCCCCACAGCAGCCCTCATTTGTTTCCTGAGATTAAGAGTCTTTCATGGTTTTTCTCCCTCCCCAGTCCCATCTTGTTGCATTTTTTCCCTACTCCCCATGACCCCTGCCCTGCCTCTCAAATTCCTCATATCAGAGAGATCATATGATAATTGTCTTTCTCTGATTGAGTTATTTCGCTTAGCATAATACTCTCTAGTTCCATCCACATCATTGCAAATGGCAAGATTTGGGGGGTTTGATGGCTGCATAATATTCCAGTGTGTGTGTGTATTCATATATTGATGGACATCTCGGTTCTTTCCATAGTTTGGCTATTGTGGACATTGCTGCTATAAACATTCGGGTCCACATGCCCCTTCGGATCACTACATTTGCATCTTTAGGGTAAATACCCAGTAGTGTGATTGCTGGGTCATGGGAAGCTCAGTATTCAACTTTTTGAGGAACCTTCATACTGTTTTCCAGAGTGGCTGCACCAGCTTGCATTCCCACCAACAGTGGAGGGGGGTTCCCCTTTCTCCACATCCTCACCAACATCTGTCGTATCCTGACTTGTTAATTTTAGCCATTCTGACTGGTATGAGGTGGTATCTCACTGTGGTTTTGACTTGTATTTCCCAGATGCCAAGGGATGTTGAGTACTTTTTCATGTGTCTGTTGGCCATTTGGATATCTTCTTTGCAGAAATGTCTTTTCATGTCTTCTGCCCATTTCTTAATTGGATTATTTGTTCTTTGGGTGTTGAGTTTGATAAGTTCTTTATAGATTTCGGATACTAGCCCTTTATCTCATTTGTCATTTGCAAATAACTTCTCCCATTCTGTCGGTTGTCTTTTGGTTTTTTTCACTGTTTCTTTTGCTGTACAAAAGCTTTTTATCTTGATGAAGTCCCAATAGTTCCTGTTTGCCCTTGCTTCCCTTGCCTTTGGTGATGTTTCTAGGAAGAAGTTCCTGTGACTGAGGTTGAAGAGGGTGCTGCCTGTGTTCTCCTCAACGATTTTGATGGAGTCCTCTCTCACATTGAGATCTTTCATCCATTTTGAATCTATTTGGTTTTGTGGTGTAAGAAAATGGTCGAGTTTCCTTTTTCTGCAGGTGGCTGTCCAATTTTCCCAATAGCATCTGTTGAAGAGACTATCTTTTTTCCGTTGGACATGCTTTCCTGCTTTGTTGAAGATTAATTGACCATAGGGTTGAGGGTCCATTTCTGGGCTCTCTCTTCTGTTCCATTGATCTATGTGTCCGTTTCTGTGCCAGTACCATACTGTTTTAATGATGACAGCATTGTAATAGAGCTTGAAGTCTGAAATTGTGATGCCACCTACTTTGGTTTGTTTTTCAACATTCCTCTGGCTACTGGGGGTCTTTTCTGGTTCCACATAAATTTTAGGATTATTTGTACCATTTCTTTGGAAAAAAAATTGATGGTATTTTGATAGGGATTGCACTAAATGTGTAGATTGCTTTAGGTAGAATAGACATTTTCACAATATTTGTTCTTCGAATCCATGAGAATGCAATGTTTTTCCATTTCTTTGTGTCTTCCTCAATTTCTTTCATGAGCATTGTATAGTTTTCTGAGTACAGATTCTTTGCCTCTTTGGTTAGGTTTATTCCTAGGTATCTTATGGTTTTGGGTGCAGTTGTAAATGGGAACAGCTCCTTAATTTCTCTGTCTTCTCTCTTGCTGTTGGTGTCTAGAAATGCAACTGATTTCTGTGCACTGATTTTATATCCTGACACTTTCCTGAATTCCTGTATGAGTTCTAGCAGTTTTGGAGTGGGGCTTTTGGGTTTTCCACATAAAGTATCATCTCATCTGCAAAGAGTGAGAGTTTGACTTCTTTGCCAATTTGGATGCCTTTTATTTCTTTTTGTTGTCTGATTGCTGAGGCTAGGACTTCTAGTACTATGTTGAGTAGCATTAGTGATAGTGGACATCCCTACCATGTTCCTGACCTTAGGGGAAAAGGTCTCAGTTTTTGCCCATCAAGAATGATATTTGCTGTGGGTTTTTTATGGATGGCTTTTATGTACCCTCTATGCACACAGTGTGAAGAGTTTTGATCAAGAAAGGATGCTGTACTTTGTCAAATGCTTTTTGAGCATCTATTGAGAGTATCACAGGGTTCTTGTTCTTTCTTTTATTAATGTATTGTATCACATTTCTTGATTTATGGATGTTGAACCAACCTTGCAGCCCAGGAATACATCCCACTTGGTCATGGTGAATTATCCTTTTAATGGACTGTTGGATCCTATTGGCTAGTATTTTCGTGAGAATTTTTGCATCCATTTTCATCAAAGATGTTGGCCTGTAATTCTCCTTTTTGATGGAGTCTTTGTCTAGTTTGGGGATTAAGGTAATGCTGGCCTCATAAAATGAGTTTGGAAGTTTTCCTTCCATTTCTGTTTTTTGGAACAGTCTCAGGAGAATAGGTATTAATTCTTCTTTAAAGGTTTGGTGGAATTCCTCTGGGAAGCCGTCTGGTCCTGGGCTCTTGTTTATTGGGAGATTTTTGATGACTGCTTCAATCTCCTTACTGGGTATGGGTCTGTTCAGGATTTCTATTTCTTTCTGGTTCAGCTTTGGTAGTTTCTATGTCTCTAGGAAATGCATCCATTTCTTCCAGATTGTCAAATCTGGTGGTGTGTAGTTGCTCTTAAAGGTTCTTATCATTGTTTATATTTCTTTGGTGTTGGTTGTGATCTCTCCTCTTTCATTCATGATTTTATTGATTTGGGTCCTTTCTCTTTTCTTTTGGATAAGTCTGGCCAGGGATGTATCAATCTTATTAATAATTTCAAAGAACCAGCTCTCAGTTTTGTTGATTTGTTCTACTATTTCATTGATTTCTGCTCTGATCTTTATGATTTCTCTTCTCCTGCTGGGTCAGGCTTTCTTTGCTGTCCTTTTCCAGCTCCTTTGGATGTAGGGTTAGGTTGTGTACTTGAGACCTTCCTTGTTTCTTGAGAAAGGCTTGTATTGCTATATACATTCCTCTCAGGACCTGCCTTTGCTGTGTCCCAAAGGTTTTGAACAGTTGTGTTTTCATTTTCATTTGTGTTCATGAATTTTTAAAATTCTTTTTTTAATTTCCTGGTTGACCCATTCATTCTTTAGTAGGGTGCTCTTTAGCCTCCACGTATTTGAGTTCTTTCCAACTTTCCTTTTGTGGTTGAGTTCTAGTTTCAAAGCATGGTAGTCTGAAAATATTCAGGGAATGATCCCAGTCTTTTGGTACCAGTTGAGACCTGCTTTGTGACCCAGGATGTGATCTATTCTGGAGAACGTTCCACGCGCAGTAGAGAAGAACGTGTATTCTGTTGCTTTGGGGTGGAATGTTCTGAATAGATCTGTGATGTCCATCTGGTCCAGAGTGTCATGTAAAGCCTTTATTTCCTTGTTGATCTTTTGCTTAGATGATCTGTCCATGTCAGTGGAGGGGTTGTTACAGTCCCCTACTATTATTGTATTATTGCTGTCGTGTTTCTTTGATTTTATTATTAATTGGTTTATATAATTGGCTGCTCCCATGTTAGGGGCATAGATATTTACAATTGTTAGATCTTCTTGTTGGACATACCCTTTAAGTATGATACAGTTTCCTTCCTCATCTCTTATTATGGTCTTTGGCTTAAAATCTAATTTATCCGATATAAAGATTGCCACCCCAGCTTTCTTTTGATGTTCATTAGCATGGTAAATGGTTTTCCACCCCTTCACCTTAAATCTGGAGGTGTCTTTGGGTCTAAAATGAGTTTCTTGCGGACAGCATATTGATGGGTCCTGGTTTTTTTTTTAACCCATTCTGATATCCTGTGTCTTTTGATTGGGGCATTTAGCCCATTTACATTCAGGTTAACTCTTGAAAGATATGTATTTAGTGCCATGTATTACCTGTAAGGTGACTGTTACTGTATATTGTCTCTGTTCCTTTCTGGTCTGTTACTTTTAGGCTCTCTCTTTGCTTAGGGGACCCCTTTCAATATTTCCTGTACGGCTGGCTTGGTGTATGCAAATTCTTTTTGTTTTTGTTCATCCTGGAAGGTTTTTATCTCTCCTTCTATTTTCAATGACAGCCTACCTGGATATAGTATTCTTGACTGCATTATTTTTCTCGTTTAGTGCTCTGAATATATCATGCCAGTCCTTTCTGGCCTGCCAGGTCTCTGTGGATAGGTCTGTTGCCAATCTTATATTCCTACCATTGTAGGTTACAGACTTGTCCCGAGCTACTCTCAGGTTTTTCTCTTTGTCACTAAGACTTGTAAGTTTTACTATTAGATGATGGGGTATTGACCTATTTTTATTGATTTCACGGGGGGTTCTCTGTGCCTCCTGGATTTTGAGGCTTGTTCCCTTCACCAAATTAGGGAAATTCTCTACTATAATTGCTCCAGTATACCTTCTGCCCCCCCTCTCTCTTTCTTCTTCTTCTGGGATCCCAATTATTCTAATATTGTTTTGTCTTATGGTATCACTTACCTCTCAAATTCTCCCCTCATGGTCCAGTAGTTGTTTGTCCCTTTTTTTCTCAGCTTCTTTATTCTTCATCATTTGGTGTTCTATATCATTAATACTCTTTTCTGCCTCATTTATCCTAGCAGTAAGAGCCTCCATTTTTGATTGCACCTCATTAATAGCTTTTTTGATTTCAACTAGGTTAGATTTAGGTCTTTTATTTCTCAAGGAAAGGATTTTATTTCTCCAGAAAGGGATTCTCTAGTATCTTCCTTGCTTCTTTCAAGCCCAGCTAGCACCTTGATAATGGTCATTCTGAACTCTAATTCTGACATCTTGCTAATGTCCGTATTGATTAGGTCCTTAGCCATCAGTACTGCCTCTTGTTCTTTTTTTTTTTTGAGGTGAGTTTTTCCTCCTTGTCATTTTATCCAGATAAGAATAGATGAATGAGAGAACAAAATACTAAAAAGGTAGCAAGGACCCCAGAAAAATATTCACTAACCAAATCAGAAGAGACCTGAAACTGTTGGGAGAAGAAAGGAGGGAAAAAAATTATATATATAGATGACTGGTGAATAGAACAGAGCCACACACTTGATTTTGGGTGTATTTTGGTCTGTTAGAAGAAACTGCCTCCCAAAATTTTAAAGAAAGAGAAATTATTTATATACAAAAAATAAGGGTAAATACAGTGAAGGAATGGACCATGACTGTAAAGAAGAAAATTTAAAAAGATTCTAAAAAGAGAATTGATAAGATAAGAAGTTGGTTAAAGAAAAAAAAAAAGGAAAGAATGTGATCAGGCCAGAGACTAGAACGGAGCCGTATGCTAAATTTAGGGCATATTTTTATCTATTAGAAGAAACTGTATCTCAAAATTTTAAAGAAAGAAAACCTATATGCATACAAAAAATAAGGTTAAATACAATGAAGGGATGGAATATGACTATAACAATGGAAAATGAAAAAGATGTTTAAAAGGGTATTGATAAGAGAAAACAGTTAAAAAACATTAAAAGAGGAAAGAGGAAAAATTTTAAACATAGAATAAGAAAAAATAAAATTAAAAAATTTTAACTTTGAAAGACTAAAGAATCATGGGGAAAAAGCCATGAATTCTGGAGTTCTGCAGTTCTCATTGATAGGTGAACTTGGTCTTGGCTGGATGTTCTTGTTGATCTTCTAGGGGAGAGGCCTGTTGCCACAATTCTCAAGTGTCTTTGCCCAAGACGGAACTGCACTGCCCTTGCCAGGGGCCCGGCTAAGCAATCTGCTCGGGTTCACTCTCAGAGCTTTTGTTCCCTGAGCACTTTCCGTACAGCTTTGGAGGCCGGGGATGAAAATGGCAGCCTCCCAGTCTCCGGCCTGAGGAGCCGAGAGCTCGGGTCCCCGCTCCTCAGTGTGGCCTCGGAGAAAAGCAGTCAGTCCCTCCCGTCTCCCTGGTCTCTGGCTGCATACCCAGGCTGTGGTGGAGTGTTTCTGTCTCTGGCGCACAGCTCCCTTTGGAGTCTCCAAACCCAGCAAATTCCTGCTGTGTGCTCCCGCGCCGCTCCTCCTGGGGAGGAAGGTGAGTTTCCCTGGATTGGCCCTCTACGGGATCCCTTCTCAAAGAGCTGTGGCCTGACTGTGCCTCGGATCACAGTTTAAGGTAACTCTGACCTGAGGACTCCCTCCTCGGCTCCCTCTCTGGCGCCGGCTTCCCCACTCCGATACCCGGGAGCTCTGCCGCACTCAGACACCCCTGGTCTTTCTGTGACCCTGTGCGTCCTGAGACCACACGGTCCTCATGAGGATCCCACCCCCCACTTAGCCACTGGAGTGACGTCCCTCCATGGAGCAGACTTCTAAAAGTTCCGATTTTGTGCTCTGCTGCTCTACCACTTTCCGGGAGCTGGCACCTTCCCTGCGGTCGATCTTCCCGTGTATCACCTTGGATTCACTTCTCCGCACATCCTACCTTCCAGAAAGTGGTCGCTTTTCTGATCCTAGAATTGCTAGTCTTCTTCTCCTCAATCTCTTGTTGAGTTTGTAGGTGTTCAGAATGGTGTGATAACTATATAAGCAGATGGCTTAGCCAGGCCTCTGGCAAGGGTGATACAATTCCGTCTCGGGCAATTCCTGGGACCCCATGATATTTAAGTCTCCTGTTCCTCTGCCATCTTGCTCCTCCCCCCTGTTTTCCTTAATTTCTTTCTGAGTTCAAATGTATTTCTTCCTTTGGCTTTTTGGATCTGAAATTGTTAAACCTTTGTAGTTTCTAGAACTCCTTGATTATCTGCTCAGGCCATCTCTTGTGACAGCATTTTCCCCACCACATTCGATGAAGTTCCTTAACGATGTTGTGCTTTCCTACAGGGAGGTCTCCGTGGCTAGTAGCGGCAGGTGGGACCGAAGAAGGGGGCAGAAAGTGTCAGGTCTATGTGTCCTTGGGAAACGGCTACCCCTAGCTACCCTTCCACTTTTCTATTTCTTTTTCTGTGAAGATTTTCCCAGCTTTCACAAAGCCTGCCAGAACCAGTTTGCTATAAATCAATTTGCTTTAGTTTACTGACTTCCTCTCCTTCTTTGGAACCTGAACTTTGCCTGTGTGGCCGCTTTCTCTGAAGTGAATGTACACTTAGAAGAAACTCTGAAATCTGTTCCTTTTTTGCAAAAGCCAAATCAAGATAGACACCCCCTCCTGGGCCACTGCCTCCATTTCATTTCCAAGGGACTCCTTGAAATGAAGCAATCAGCTGGCAGGGGGTCTGGGTTGAAGGACCTATTCTGTGCTTTGACAACCTGGCAATTGGTTTAAAGCAGTGGATTTCAAACTTTGGTGACTGTAATCCAGGATAAGTCATGCCATTTACAGCTCAACTCAGAACATACATTCAGGTCGATACTAATAAAAAAAATAGGTTTCACAAAATTCTACTTATCTTAAAATGGATAGTACTAGTCTACTCTCTTTTTCTCTTTTTCTCTTTCCCCTCCCCTCCCCTCCTCTCCCTCCCTCCCTCCCTCCCTCCCTCCCTTCCTTCCTTCTTTCTTTTTCCAGTTGCTGGGCAGGACCCATTGAATTGATTTTATGATACACTAATGGGTCACAGTCTGCAATTTTGAAAAACACAGGTTTAAAGAAAATGGCACCAGTCTCCTGCTCTTGGTTAGGAAGTCCATCAAACTGCTTTATTGTTTCTCTTTCAAATCACCCTCAAGGCTTTTTAGCCGCTGCTTTGTGAACCTGTGATGAGGGGTATATCGATCCTAGATTCTCTCCTTCCCTGCCCGCCTTTTTGAGCAACCAGCCCTCGCTGCTTTCCAATCAGGGTGTGAGTGTCATTTCACTCTGTCTCAGGTCTGCGGTAGAGGCACAGACATGCTCATAAATCAAAACCTCTAGGGCCACTATCTCACTGACCTTGCAAATATAAACAGGGCCGGTGGTTCAGGTCTCGCTTTCCTTCATCCTTTCTTTCTCTGCAGGCCTGCTTCTCCGTGGGAAACAAAGGAACCACTTCTCAATGCCTAGACTTTGGTCTCCACTGGGTCCTTTTTGGGTCCCACCCCCACACTTGACTTAGTACACTGCATCTGTGGCAAGACAATTTAGGACTGTTAGGTTTGCATCTCCTTTTCCCTTAGCAGGTGACTCATAATTTACATCCTAGACTGAACAGTATGCACTGTTGAGCTCAGTTCACTGTTGTTCACGTGTTTGTCACAGCAGCTAAGAAGAGACACGTCGTGGGGCTGCGGGGAGAAGCTTTTCTTCACACCCCTCTCTTCTCAATCATCAAACCGCCAGCTTCTGAGAAGTGTACCGGGTAGAGTCTTCAAGAGTCTCCTACTCCTTAGCTGAAGTCCAATCTTGACCACCCACAAGAAGGGAGGATGTTTCTCCATCATTTCTATTTTCAGATTTTAATTTCAAATTCTCCCCGATCAAACTCACAGCCTCAGCGTTCAGGTATATTTAGGACAGATTCTCAGTTCCCAGTATTTGTCGTGTGAAACCAAATCCACACAATCTGAAGTGAGAGTTGTTGAGGGAAAATGGCCCGGTCGTGGACTCGCCAATCCTTCCAGGCGGGGATCCAGGTGACACGGGTGGGTGGGATCCTCCCAAGGCTTTCTATACACCTGACCCATGAGGGCTCCTCCTCTGTCCCTTTTCAGGTCGTGCCCATTGTTTGGAACACTGATTATAGATGTGAGAAAGCCTCAGAGCCAGGGAGGCCTGCAGAGAGACAGAAAACTGACCTGTGGGAGAGATGAGGGGCTGTGCCAGGAGAAAGCCCCTCTCAGCCCATGTACCGCAGGGGTTTCCTGCCAATTCCCTGGTCAGGGTTTTGCTTTGATTTCCGCCCTCCAAGCCCATTTTACATAATACCGACCCTTAATAAACAAAATGATTACTTATACTAACAATACTATACATTAAAAAATAATCGTATAAATAATATCAATTGTTTATAAATAAAAAAATAAAACTCCCTTAATAAATATTATTTACTTATGAGGCTGTCGCTCACGTTTACATAACAGTTGAGGTTCCCACTCTAGTTTTGTGAAATGTCGCTAGTTTCAGACAGGCTGCCCTGAAGGCTGGCTCCTGATGCCCACAGGGTGTGGCATGGTGACTGGGTTTGCTCTCTTACTGGTGTCACTTTTTTGTCACTTCCCAACTGCAACCAATCCGGATCGCTCGCTGGTACTTAGTGGGTTCTGTATCACCGTTAGGGAGAAGGGTCCCTTAGCATTTGCCCAAATCTCACTTCTGAGCGCTTGGCATAGCACTGTGCTTGTTACCTTTTGCTACTTAACAAACTTAACCCCAAACCTAGAGACTTAAGGCAATGATTTTATTTCGCTCCTCTCGTCATGGTTTAGGAATTTGGAGCCGAGTCCCCTGGGAGGCTTGTGTGTGCGGTGTCAGCGGGGGTGGTCTGACAGGGCAAGGAGCCACGTCTAAGAGATGCATCCACGCGGCTGGGGGCTCAGCAGGAACAGCTGACCCGTGGCTTTTTCGGCTCGGTGGTCTCGAGGTAGTAGGACTCCTTAGAGCACAGCTCAAGGCTTCCAAAGAGAGAGGGACGAGAGCCACACTGAGGCTCAGACCCCCGCAGTGTCCCTTTTACCGTATTCTGTTGGTGAAACAGTCACAGAGACCAGCCAGATTCAAGGCAAGCATGAGGAGTGTCACAGATCCGGGGCCACCTTTAATCTACCCCAAGAAAAAATTGCTGATGGTCAACACCGGCCTCCAAGATTGTATCCAGCTTGGCCTCACAAGGGTTTTGCTTCTGGGCTTGCCATGGTATCCAGTGAAATAATGCGCAAGTAGCAAATACTTGAAAAATACATGTTACTAGTTGTTGAAACTGCTACATCACCTCGAATATGAGGTAGACCTTTACTGGGGACCAGTTCAGCCACTCTGTGAACGAGAAAATCCCCGTTAAGCATTTATTCTGTGCCAGACGTTGTACCCAGTGCTGGGAACACAACAGTCTTCAAAGGACCAGCAGTGGTCCCTGCCTCGTAGAGGATATGGTTGAGTAGAGGAGGTGGGTATTTATCAAAGGATTTCATAACTAAAAGTAAAATTGCATCTGCTGGAAGCACCATAAAGGAAAGGCATATGGTACGATGAGAGGCGGGGATCAGGGAGAAGGGATGACTGAAGAGGAGATCTCGAAGTAGGTGCAGTGGGAAGGACGGAGCATCTAGGCAGTGGAAATGGGCTTCTGCAAAGCCCCAAGGCAGAAGGAAGCTTGGTGAGGATGGGAAGCCAAAAGATTAGCTTCCTAGAAAGGAGTGAGCCACAGGGAAGCCAAGGCAAGCTGAGGCTAGAAAGGAGAGAGAGGCCAGAGACAGGAGGGCCCTGGAGACCATTGGGTTGCTCCCCAAGGCGGTACGTGGATACCTTGCCCAGGACCTGGCAAATTCCATCCATTTATCTATCCACCCATCTGTTCGTCCATCTACCCGCCTGTCCACCCACCGTCCATTCTGTCTGATCTCTGCCCGATCACCTTCCATGGGCTGGTGATACGGGGGGTAAATAAAATGACCTAATATGTGCCTTTGCAGAGCCCATGCCCACCTCCACCAGGTGTTCCACTCTTATTACATCCACCAAATAATGAGACCTCTCCAGTTCTAACATGCGAGGATAATATCCCACACACTTCGCCCTTAATCCACCTCCACCCTCATTGTCATACTTGCTTAAGAAATGCATCTTCTTGAGTACGTGGAGTGCTAGAGGAGTCCTCGGTGCTAGAATGGGAGTCCAACACAACTGCTCTTGGAAATCCTCAGGAATACCAACAATAATTCTTCATGGTGCTGTCCCTTATGCTGCGTCGGTAAGTCTAGCCACATCCTGGGGAGACTCATAGGCTACTCCTTTCTTTCAGCAAAGGTATTTCTTTCTCCATAGCCTTGCTAGCCCTGAGCATACCAGTCTCCCAAGGCAGGACTCTCATGTAGATTTCTACTATGAGAAGTTGTTCTGCTAATCAGTTCAACTAAACTTATCTTCGCTCAAGTTAGCTCCATTCAGTTCAGCTGGACCCAACGCAACTCAACCCAGTCCATCCATGCATCTCTTCAACCATTCATGCTTTCAACAAGTATTTTGGAAGCACTTTTCCATGTCACAGTCTATGTTGGGCTTGGGGACTCACCAATCGATTCACCTCCCCTGTCTAATCTAAATGGTGTATTGTGGTGGAGGGAAGACTGGACTTTGAGCGGGATTCCCCTGTGTTTGCCTCCTAGCCCTGCCTCTTATTTACTGCCTTGGGGAATTTTGTTAGCTTGTCTGGGCCACAGTTTCCTCATCTTAAAGTAGAAATAGTAATACCTACTGGGTGGGAATTTTGTCAGGATTAAATTCACAGAAGGCACTCAAAAATGGTATCTATTCCCAACACAGTGGATGAAAATAACCCAATGAACGTTATTGGGAAGTTGGACACCACAAACCAAAAGATCCTATGGGTTTTCATAAAAATAAAATAAGTCAGCTACAAGGATCAGGAAACACATGGACTTCAGACATTTAAAAGCAAAAAGACAGCAGAACAGACGTTCCGGTCCTGGGTAAGATGGCAAACGCACCCATCACTCTCATGGATTGTCTTTATAAAACCTGAACTGAAGGATACAGCAACCGTTGGAAGACTCTGAAAAGCAAATAGTAGCAGGCAGATTGAGGAAGACAGAATTCCAAGTATGACCAAAGCAGTAATGGGAATATCATTCCCCCCTCCCCCCACTGGAATACCCGGTTGTGACTCAAGATGGTGGCAGCAATGGCAGCTACAGCCTGAGGTGCCTGAAAAATGGAATATTATTCAGCTACAAATTATCGATTCATGCAATACAATAGATGACCTGTAGATGCATTTTGCTAACTGAAATAAGCCAGATCCAAAAGACTGTGATATGATTTAATTTATATAACCTTCTGGAAAGAGCCACACTGTAGAGACGGAAAACAGATCAGCGATTGGCAGGGGATAAGTTTCAGAGAAGGGTTGACTATAAATGGGTAGCATAAGGGAATTTTTGTGATGGGGAAAAAAGTGGTACCCATTAAGTCCTCCCACTTTTTCTTTAACCGCTTTGGACCTAAAGGAAAGACTAAGCAAAAAAAGAAAAGCTCCCCCCAGTGCCTGGAAAAGAGATGAACCCACAAAGTGGTGGGATGGGGGGGGCACCCACCTTAATATTGTGGTCCTACCCCTTGTTTCTGCCCCTCTTTCATCATGTTCCTCGTATCCCTTTGGACATCTCTGCTGAATTATTTCTGGAAAATTGCCTTGACATTTACCTAAGTTACTTGATTGCATCCCTGGGCCCAGGCTGTACCTGGATTTCTTGTGTTCAGAATCAGGACTGTGCATTTGAGCGTACCTTCACATGTCCCTGTGCCGGCCTGTCATTCTTAGCCCATTCTCTTTCAAACAGGGCAAAGATACGGGGCCTGGAGGGAATGGTGGCAGCCTACCCAGCCCCCCAATCCGGCAGAGCCTCAGGAACGGCGAAGTTAGGGCCGTTGCATAGTATTGATAGCAGAGGAACAGGGCCAAGAGGGGAAAAATGATCAACAGCACATCCAAGGGTGGGAACTTGGATGTAGAGAAGGGAAAATCTCATCAGGGTGAGTTCTCCCCAGCCACAGACTTTTCCCTCCACAGCCTAGACTAGATGTCATTAAACATCAACTCACATAAATGCCAACTCTGGTCTGAAAACGGCTGGCAACTGAGCCACAGTGTTGGGCATTCTCAGGTTCCCTAAACGGAAGAAGGCATTCCCTTTATCTCTCGTTGTTGTCCACTGGGCCTAAAATCAGGTCCAGGTTTCTTGTCTAAAAAGAATGCCTCCCACTCACATTCTGCCCAGGTCATCTCACGTAGGTATTCTCTCCTCTTAGGTACTCGATGGTCTCAGACGCAGAAACAGAAAGCATTTTCATGGAGCCCATTCACCTCTCTTCAGCTGTTGCTGCTAAACAGATCATCAGTGAAGGTAATGCCACCGGAAGGTGGGTGGGAGCAGGGACAGGCCACAGCTCATCCGGGAACTCTTGGGAAGGGGCCCATGGGAAGAGGTCAAGGTGCTTCTCAGGTGCTGCCCACCCCATTAAGAGGACCAGATCCAAAGAAGGCAATTCTGCCGACACAACTCATCAACCTTCACGAGACAGAGGTGGAAGAAGTTAATATGGACACAGAAAATGGATGCAGAAAACATACTATGTACTTTGTTCAAGGATATTTATCCTGATTGGATGAATTTTTTTTTTTAATCAATTTTGGGCAAATTTCTTTTCTCCTCCCTTTGCCCTGGGGTTCTCTGCTTCTACTGTGGGCTGGGGTTGGCTATAGCAGTGTTGCTAATGACACAGGCCCTGCTGGGCTTTGGGCTTCACCACTGCTGGTGGCCATGATCCTTTCCCTGGCTTTTAGTGGTGAGAACCACACGTGCTGCTCCTTCTCCATGTATCCCAGGTCCTTCTCAGTCTCGAGGCCCTTTGTGTTCCCACAGGGTCCCTGAGGACACCTAGATCTCCTATCTACCTCCCGAGGAGCCAGAAATTCCATTTGCTGCTGCTTGTAATATGAGCATCCTCGGAGGCCCCATCTTCTCGAGGAATTCTCAAGTTCTTTTCTATTTTCTTTTACTACACTACCCGGGGTCTCTCTTCCCTTGCTCCAAGCCAGGCCCAAGTGGCTTCACCCAGTCTAAATCTCTCTGAATTGATCCCAGCACCACCCTCGTTCTAGAAGTTCTTTTTTCCTCCTATGTGTTCGGGAACTTCCCTCACCTTCCAACCTGTAACATCTCTGCTCTGTGCTTTACTCTCTGGACCCCTCTCCCTGCTTGGGTTCCTGATAAGTGAAAATCCAGCTTTAGGAGTTGTGAGAAAACCATCTCCTCTCTTTGAAAACTTCACTTTCAAGCCTAGAGAATGCTATACATATGTCTATGGGGCATTGCACATGTAGATTGAAATCTGAAACAAAGCGCTGCCTTTTTTTTTTTTTTTTAAATTCTAGGTTTTATCTATTCTCCCCTTGTCTGGGGCATTAAGCCCAAGTTTCCTTTGTCTTAGTGGCTGACCGGTGGTGGGGGAGGAAAAAAAAAATAGATGACAGGGAAAGCAAAAGGGATCAAGTGATATTTCAAAACATTGCCCTCCTCACCGGTGATCAGAGGGATAAAAACGTGTGTTGAAGAACCCTTCATTTTCATGAAAGTCTTCATATGCCACACCTCTGAAAGAGCTTAGAGGAAAGATGTATAGGCTTTGTTTTCTTTTGAAGAAGCCTTAGGTAGTAGAAATAAGTGGGAGGAATTGAGGCAGGGAGGGAGGTGGCGTTGAAATAGGCTGAGGGGTGGGCCAGAGACCTTGGGAAAGCAGGAACGCCAGTAGGAATGAGGGGCTGGGACATTTGTTTTTAAACTGGAAAGGGAAAAAAGTCAAGACAACAGCCAGCTATATAGAGCTGAGGAAGACAATGCTGTATATTTTAATGAGACATCAGGGAGTATTATCTTTTACATGTAGTAAAGGAGAGCTGTCTCAGTCAGGGGAGGGAGGGAGAGGGGCTCTGGCATTTGCTAGGTAAGATCCCAGGAGAGCCCGGGGAGAAGACCCAGTCAGTGGTAGAGAGAATAGGAACGGCTTCATCTATTTTTAAACAAAATAGAGCTCTGGGATCGCAGGGCTTTTCTTCTTTCTGCTTTTGAAACGGAGATCAGAGAACATTTAGAGCTGAGATCTGATGCGGGGATATAGGGGCCCATCAAGTGGATCAGAAAAGGGAAAAGAGAGAGAAGAGCTGTAGGGAAACGGAGTGCTCAGTCCTGGGTAGAGCTGGGAACTGAGAACTCCCAGGACCCGCAGGCCTCGAGGAGCCGGCCCGGCTCACAGACACCTGTTCCTCCCGGGAAGGGCTGGGCCGAGTCTCTTTGCCTGGTGTGGCTGTGCTCTCCACCCATCAGGGGGAGAGACGGTGCCCACAAGAGGTTATGGCCAATGCAGGCAACATTGTTGCCTTCTCTCTCTATTCTGTATTTTTGGCTATTTTTTTTTTAATTTTATTTATTTTATTTTAACAGAGAGAGAACACAAGCAGGCAGAGAGGCAGGCAGAGGCAGAGAGAGGAGCAGGCTCCCTGCTGAGCAGGGAGCCCGATGTGGGACTCAATCCCAGGACGCTGGGACCATGACCTGAGCCAAAGGCAGCCGTTCAACCAACTGAGCCACCCAGGCGTCCCTGTATTTTTGGCTATTAAGTGGCAGGAGGGTTTTGTCTTCCACTATTCTTGTATACGTTCTCAGAGAAAGAAATATCTTACTTTCCTGCCAAATTCGATAGTTGGGAACAAAAATCTTAGGAGGAGGAGATAAAGGTTCACTGGAGATATGGGTGAATAGATTTTGAATTTATTTGGTTTGGTTTTTTAAGATTTTATTTATTTATTTGTCAGAGAGAGAGAGAGAGAGCACAGGCAGGGGCAACAGCAGGCGGAGGGAGAAGCAGGCTCCCCGCTGAGCAAGGAGCCCGATGCGGGACTCGATCTCAGGACTCTGGGATCATAACCAGAGCTGAAAGCAGACCCTTAACCGACTGAGCCCCCCAGGCGTCCCTTGAATTCATTTGGAGTCTGATCTTTTCTGAACTGTTGGCAGAAAGGCCAGGAATGCTGTTTGGGACTAGCAGGGGAGTTCACGGCTAAACCGTTGCCCTGCCAGAAAGTAGGGGGCTGAGACTCACCGGTGCTCATACTCCAGCGAGGAGAAGCAGACAATAAATGAAATAAACAAGTAAATTAAATGTGTCTAAGAAAGTGATCTGGCATAAGTGCTGAAAGTTTTACTTTTCCTACGTTATCTGCATTCTGAATGTAAAGGAGTCAAACTAATAAAGGGAATTCTGTTGTGAAAGAATGCCATTGCTTCATCTGGTAAATGCTTCTAGTTTATACGGAGCATTGTGGGAGCTGTAGGTGTGACTCAGACGTACGACAGGTACTTAAGGACCTTGGTCTAAGAAATTACCAGCCGGCTTTCGGAAAATACAGGAGGGAGTAAGGGAAACCGGTGTCCTTTCACCTACACCTCTCTACCTATATGAGCACAAGTGTGGCCACCGCACCCCACCCCACCCCTCCCTGCCCTGGACCTTCATTAAGTCCTTCCCGATATTTCAGCCCATGCCCAGAGTCCTAGCAGCAGGCCACGAGCAGATTCTCCTGAGGAACAAGAGGGCCATGGTATTCTTAACTGCCTAATGAGAGTGCTACCTGTCCTCTCTAGAATTCAAGCCACGGGAGATCAGAGCCGAGGCCGAGTGTCCAGGCTTGCTGGAGTCGGCCGAGCAGCTGCTGGTAGAGGACCTGTACAACCGCGTCAGGGAGAAGATGGATGACACCAGCCTGTACAATACCCCCTGTGTCCTGGATTTACAGCGGGCCTTGGTCCAAGACCGCCAGGAGGCCCCCTGGAATGAGGTGGATGAAGTCTGGCCCAATGTCTTCATAGCAGAGAAGTGAGTCTGACTGCCGCAGGCCATGCCCCTCTGTCCTACCCTCTCGATGATTGAGAGAGATGAAACTCCCTCCACTTTAAGCAAAGTCCCCAAGAGTTCCATCCAGCAAATCGGTGCCATCTGATGGGACATTTGGAGCCAGTGATGATACTGACTTTTATATGTTATTACCAACCAATGAAAACTTTCACAATATAGTAAGAGGAGAAATAGGTGACAAATTATGTATATACATATATGTACATATATACATAATATGCTAACTGAGCAATGTATAGATGTGTGTATGCACTTCTGCACAGACAACAATTAAACACAAATGTGATAAAACGGTGACGATATTCTCTAGTAGATGGTTCTACAGTGATTTTTATTTTCTTCTTTAGGTTTCTTTTGAATTGTGCAGATTTCCTACAGTAAATATTTATTGTTTTCCTAATCAGAAAAAAATGTTATTTTTCAAAAGTTTGTGAGTGGTTTTCAAAACAAAATGCAAAACAATTCACTCATGTCCTGTCCTTTGAGGATCTGGCCCACGTATAATTGGCACCAATAGGTTAGTTTGTGAAACTGATTTTTACTGATCTATTTACCATGTAATGAGATTTTTCTCCCTGTGTAATTACTCATATATGTAGAGGCAAAGGAGGGAATTTGGGGTCTCCATGGCAGGAGGCAGTTGGGAAGACTGGGGGGGTGGGGGTGGGGACGGTGGGGCTCCTACTCCATTGGGAGTAATGAGTTCCCAGACCTGATTCCCAGAGCTGGGCACCAAGTCCTACGTGATCTCTAGCTAGTTCTGTAGACCCAGAAACATTCCCATCATGCTCACCAGGGACCCCACACACCTCCAACCTCTTCGAATGAAGCTCTCCTTCCTTTGCTGCAGCAAACAGAGCTCTCAACTAGAAACCAGAAACACCTGTCCTGGCTCAGTCTTTATTTTTCTTTCAGTCCCGGGAAGTCATAAAAGCTCTCAGGTTCATTTTTATAATCTTCGAATGGGAATAAAGATAGTTGCCCTGTCTTGAGTCGTCTTGAGAACTCTGCCTCTTGAGTTTATTATTAGGGGTAAAGCCAGAGAATGCATATAAGACTGGAAAGTACGGCAGGCCATTATCAATGTGAATCACGTTCAATTTGATTATTACTTTCGTCTGCTACTTTTGTGTCTTGATGAATGTCCCTTTCCAAGGCAAAGAATTTTAAACTAGAGATCTCTAGACCAAAGATTTCCTGATGTATCAGTCATGTTCTCCTCTTCATTCTACCCTCCCCTCCCCAGCTCCCCGTCCCTGCTCTCCCTGGCCCCTTTTTAGAAGCACACTTGCAGCGAGTGCCAGACACTGGATGGCAGAGAAGGAGGCACTCCCAGAAGCAGGCTCCCAGTCTCAGGGGTAATGGACCTTTCTAGCTCGGACTCTGGCAAAAATTGTCTCTGCCTCTCTCTCTCCCTAGGAGCGTAGCTGTGAACAAGGGGAGGCTCAAGAGGCTGGGAATTACTCACATCCTGAATGCTGCTCATGGCACCGGCGTCTACACTGGGCCCGAATTCTACACTGGCCTGGAGATTCAGTACTTGGGTGTGGAGGTGGATGACTTTCCTGAGGTGGACATCTCCCAGCATTTCCGGAAGGCTGCCGAGTTCCTTGATGAAGCCCTGCTGACCTACAGAGGTGAGGTGGTGGGGCTGGGTGGGGTGGTGGGGTGGAGGGTGGCTGGGGGGGGTTCCTACCTGACCCATGCTGCTAGAATTCCACAGGGGGAGAAGGGATTATCTGTCTTCAGAAGGTTGTAGTCTCCTTCTAAGAAGAGCAGAAAGGAAGGGATGACCATTCATCTTATCAGTGATTATTGAGGGCCTATCACATGCCAGGTGCTGTCCGAGGTGCTGTGGGGAGAGGTACAGAAAAAACTCCTGAACTTTGACTCTCACTCACACTACAGTGAGGGCAGAGAAAATGACAGAGAAAACTGTCCGATAGTGACAAGAAGGAGGCAGAGACTAACTAGGATGATGTGTTGGGGTGACCGGCTAGCCCTGTTGAGAGGTCCTCTCTGAGAAGATTTAAGCCGAGTGACAAGAAGAAAGTAGCCATGGAAAAACCGGAGGAAGGGCGTCCCTGGCCAGAGGACGTGCTGGCGCAGAGCTCCCACCGTAGAATAAGGTCGGTGTGTTCAGGCTCACGGGCTCGTGCGGGTCAGCGTGGTGGCTAAGGGTTAGAGAGGTGGGAAGTAGAGAGGTCCCCCGTCATGTAGAAGTCGAAGGCCAAAGTGAGGGAGCTGAGCCATGCCTTGGTCTGATCTACAGTTTAGAAAACTCTCTCTGGTCTTGGGAGACCAGGGCCGTGGGGGGTGGGGGTGGGAGCGAGGAGAGCGGTGCTGAGGCCATGTCATCCAGGACGGCCCAAGATGGTCCAAGACTCAGCTGCAGAGTTGACGGGCCGCCTCAGTGTGGACAGGCTGCAGTCCATGCCCCGGGGGCGGCTGGGAGTTCAGGATCTGGAGTCAGGGACCTCGGGCTTGAGTCCAGGCTTTGCTACACCATCTCTACCCCAGGCTGTTTCTTTCTCCAGGAGAACCCGTTTCCTTGTATATACAACAGAGATAAAAGGTGTAACCCTCCTAACATCACCATGAGGACTAACATTTTAAAAGAAATATAAAAGCTTACTTAGCACAGCACCTGGTAAATCTCTATGTGTATGTATATATGTGTATTTATAAATATATATATACATATCTATACATACACTGGTTTTAGAGATTTTTATTAAAATATAAGTTTATAAATTTTATGTATATATATTACATATGTATGTGTATATATGAAATAGTTTTTTCCTCTTTTCAATGCTTAAAAAAAAAAAAACCAGCCCTTATTAAGGACCATGAGAAATACCTAACATTTGGGGAGGGGGCAGTTCTGCTAGTGACTCACCCTAAGGACATGAGATATACATGCAAAGATGTACTTACAAGGGTGCTACTCATGTGATTATTATGCTATGAATGATTAGAAACACAGAATGTAGATTGGTTAAGTCAATTTTGATATGGGCATAGATTAGAAAACCCAGCTATCATTAAAAATGAAAATGAAGCCTTATATTTGCTACCATGAGAAGATGTTTATAATGGACTAAGTGAACAAAACTGAATACAAAACGATACATATAGGGGGTGCCTGGGTGGCTCAGTGGGTTAAAGCCTCTGCCTTCAGCTCAGGTCATGATCTCAGGGTCCTGGGATGGAGCCCCGCATCGGGCTCTCTGCTCATCAGGGAGCCTGCTTCCTCCTCTCTCTGCCTGTCTCTCTGCCTACTTGTGATCTCCTTGTCAAATAAATAAATAAAATCTTTAAAAAAAACAAAAACAAAAAACAAACAAAAAAAACCCCCCAAAACGATACATATGCTATGACACATTTTTATGTAGGAAAACCCCCCTACTTTAAAAAATAGATTCTTTCTGACCAATGTGACTTGAGCGTGCCTGCAAACACCAGCTTGGAGGCGGGGTGGAGCCCGTGTAGACGCGCGCAGCTGCGGGAGGGTGGACCTGCTGCAGCCCTGAGGATGGTGACTGTCCCCAGAAGTGCAGGGACTGTGGCGGGAGAAACTGCCAGGGACGCGTGGGGCGGAGGCGGCGGCGATGGGCTGTGTGAACCGAGCAGCGCCCCCGGGGCAGGGAAGGGTCTCGTCAGGGCCCGGGGCTGGAGGAGGGCGGCTGCATTCCTGCGAGGTCTGAGGCCTGAGGCCCGGGTGGGCGTGGCGGGAAGGTGGTGCGCGGGGCGGCCTGGCGCCGGCGGTGGGGGGACCCCGGAGCCCGCCACGCACACCTGCTCCTCTCCTCCAGCTGCCTTCCCTCCCTGCACTCCGCACCCCTGCCAGGCAGAGAAAAGACCTTCTCCTTACTGGGGTTGCCTCTAGGGTATTTCCTACTCCAGGCCTGAGGCTTGTCACCGTCCCTAGAAGTGCCCTCTGTCGCCGCAGCCTTAGTTTCTGTGATTTCCTCTCCTCCAGGATGCTTTGGAGTCAGTTCTTAAGGAGGAGGAAGGCCACGCTAACACCTGGGCTGGGTGGTTATGTAGTAATCGCAATAACCACAAGGGAGGATATTATTTACATTTTACAAATGGGGAAATTGAGACCCATGGAAGGTTTCCTGACTTTGCCACTGTGTAATAATCAAGGTTCTCTTGGTTGCTAGTAAGTAGAAACCATCTCAAGGCATTAATTATAGCAATACAAGGAAACATCCAAGGATGGGAGTGTGGCTGCAGGATCATCTGAACAAGGACTGGACAATCCCTGGACTCTTGGTTTCCATCGTTTTCTTTCCACCTCGGATCGCGTGGCCCTCCACAGGCCTGAACGTTAGACCGGCTAACTCCCTGCCTCAGTCCTATTGCCACATCTCCAAGAAAGAAAATTTGCTTGGCAGAGACTCTGCCTGAAGTCTGTCTATGGTGGCAAGGTGGGGAGGGTACGTCTAGACAAGTGCTTCTTGTTTTTCTTAAAAATGGAAAGAGGGAACGCTCTGGGGAAAATGAGAATTGGGAGAATACAACCCAAAAGTCAGCTGCGTAGAGGCATACTGAGAATGGAAAGAGACCTTTCTTACTCAAGCCCAGTGCTCTCTTCACTAGCCATACCCTTCAAACTCTTCGAACAGAGGGACGACATCTAGAGGGAACCTCCCTCCCACATTGAGCCCTGCTGCTAATCAGAATGGTGACTGCAAATTAGGACAAGCCCGCCTTCCTCAAGCCATTAGACTGCTGGAAACTTTTCGTCATAACCAAACAATTCTGCAGATCTCCTCTGACTTGGACGTGCAAGGCGCCCCCCAGGGTTGTGCAGAGCACTCTCTGTACACTGTCAGTGTGGCCTTGTGCCTCACAGAGCACAGACAGTCCTGTCACCCAGGGTCTGACCCCCTGCAGCCTCCCCCTTGTCCTCAGGCCGCCCCCGAGGCTCCACAGAGGAATCCCAGGGTGCAGGGAACGCGGCACAGAAAAGCATGGCACCACCAACCTTGTCTCTGCCAGACTGAGTCCAAGGAGCATTAGGTGCCGTGTCCTCGAGGTGGTCCGGCTAGTTGTGCCAGAAATTCCACCTCCAAAGGAAGGCAGGCAGACTTTGGTGCTGGCAGTGCTAAGTGGTGGCCCGGTCAGCCAGTTACCGGGGGGTCGTCGGTGAGGGACAGCTGAGCCCGAGGCTGGGAGCAAGGAGACGGTGGATCTGTAGATGAACCTGCAGCAGCTTTCTCCTGCCTGCTCACCTCCCTCTCGGGACTGCTGGCCTTTGGCAGCCATGCCTTTCAGCATCATTGGGCCTTTAGGTACCTTCTAGTCTTGCCTTGGTCTCCGACCTTCTGGGTGACAGACGAGGTCTTCCATGATGCGAGAGGTACTGACGAAAGCCACCCCCTGCCCATCCCGTTTTGTTCGCTAGGACTCTCCAAAGATTTCACGAACATCCCCAAAGACTGTTGGCAAATAGATTGGCGGCAGCCTGGAAGGGGGTCTCCGTGGTCCTGGCCTGCGTTGTCAACAGCTTCTAGAATGAAGGTAGAGAAGGCATATTTGTCAGGTTTACGAAGGATTTGAAGCAGAAGATGAGGCCAGGGGATGACCGATTTACTAAGTGCTGGAGTCCAGACTTGGTAAAAGTTCCTATTAGGCTCTAAAACAGGTTATACTGACCCAAACCAGGTTATATTGACCTCTATAAACAGGTTATATTGGCCAAAAACATTAATAGGAATGCATAAAGTTATCCTTACATTTTAAAAATCGTACCCAAAAAAGGGACACATGATTGAACAGCAGTTTTTTTTTTGAAAAACCTTTAGAGGTTTCAGTTGATATAAAAGATAATCTGAGTTCATCTGGGGATGTACCCATCCACCACACAAGCTTAAATGGCATCAGGGAAGGCTCTGTGCCCAGAATGTGAGTGGTGGGGGCCTCCCCGACACTGTGTGGATCAGTCCAAACCTGAAATATATTTGTTCCATCCTGACACAGAGTCCTAAGGGGGGGGAAAAAAACCTAATAAAAATTTGACTTGCAAGTTTGGCTAGTATAGTAATGGGACATGAAAAGATGTCCGAATAATGATTGACGACCCAGAGTAGCCAGGAAAAGGGGGAAAAAATTAATGAAGAATATGCTAGTGATCATCTTACATATTTTTGTATAAAAGGCCTGGTTCATACGGATGTTCGCTATTGACCCCAGAATGTCAGAAAGCCAGAAGAGGAGCACAGGATGCTCATTACAGAAAGTTATACTTTGCCCTAATACGTGGAAGAAGTTTCAAAAGAGTAGATTGATCTAAATATGGAGTGAAGGGGGCGGCGGTGTGTGTGTGCATGCGCAGGTGTGTGATACTGAGCTCCCTGTCTCAGGAAGCATCCAATCTCCGCTGGATGGTAGATGTCCGCGCGGAGGAGGTTATAAAGGGAATTCTCAAGTCTCCACTATCTGTGTGCTTTCCCACGCCGACAGTCCTGTGACTCACTCATCTTAGCCTCCTTCCTTTTCCTCTCTCTCTCCCCCTCTCCCCCAGTCTTTCATTTCTCCTCCCTCCGATGCTCAGTGTGGCAGGAAGAAAAGTAGAAATGCACTCCAGTGTTTCAAAAGTGGGGACGCTTGCTGGTCCCCTTTCCCGCTCGCTCCTCCTCCTCCTTGCCCACATTCAGTCAGTGGGGGGAGATGCTCGCACAAGGGCCGGGGCCTCTGCGCCCTCGCTGACCCCCCGTCGCTGACGCACGTCCTTCAGGGCATTGGAGCGCGGACGGATGCCAGAGGCCAGTGAGACCCAGCACAACTAACCAGGGCTTTAAACAACCGCTAAGGAAGCCACCGCAGTCACCTTATTGTCCCTTGTGCCTTCTTTCAGGGAAGGTCCTGGTCAGCAGCGAGATGGGCGTCAGCCGGTCGGCCGTGCTGGTGGTGGCCTACCTGATGATCTTCCACAACATGGCCATCCTGGAGGCCCTGATGACCGTGCGCCGGAAGCGCGCCATCTACCCCAACGATGGCTTCCTGAAGCAGCTCCGTGAGCTCAATGAGAAGCTGTTGGAGGAGAGGGAGGAGGACTACAGCCAGGGAGGGGCCCCAGAGGAGGCTGCGGAGGGCGAGGCCGCGGGCAGCAGCGGCGGGGCCCGAGTGCAGGCCCTCAGCGTGCAGGAGGAGGACGACGCCGCCAGCCACCTGAGTGGCTCCTCTTGGGGGAAGGCCAGCCAGGCGTCCAAGCCCCCCACCCTCATTGACGAGGAGGAGGAGGAGAAGCTGTACGAGGAGTGGAAGAAGGCGCAGGGCCTCCCCACAGGCAGGGTCCCCCTGGGGGGAGATGGCAGGCGGTCGGCCTCTGGCCAGGGTAGGGAGGAGCCCGAAGACGAGGATGTGGACCGGATGATCCAGGAGTGGCAGAGCCGGAATGAGAGGTACCAGGCAGAAGGGCATCAGAGGTGGGGGAGGGAGGAGGAGGAGGAGGAGGAGGAGGCAGGCGATGGCGGCTGGTCGGTGAGGAGAAGACGGAGGCACACCCTGAGTGAGAGCAGCACTTCGGAGAGCGTCAGCAGCCACGACATCCGGGTCCTGAAGCAGCAGCTGGAGGCCAGCCGCCAGGGCCGCGGCGGGAGAGGCCGCTCTGACTCCGTGTCTACCGAGAGCACCTGGGACATGTGGAACCAGAGGCTGCTGGAGATTGAGAAGGAGGCCTCCCGGCACTATCACTCCAGGAGCAGGCCGGAGGAGCTGGACGCCAGCTCGGAGGCGGGGAGCAGGGCGCGGGAGGATGATGAGGGGAGCGTGTCTTCGGAGGCCAGCTCTTTCTATAACTTCTGCAGCCGCAATAAGGACAAGCTGACGGCCCTAGAAAGGTGGAAGATCAAGAGAATCCAATTCGGGTTTCACAAGAAAGACTTGGGGGCAGAAGACAGCAGTAGTGAGCAAGGAGCCGAGGAGGCAGAGAGGGAGGGGAAGAGCTCCGATGTCAACCTGACGGCCTACCAGGCCTGGAAACTGAGGCACCAGAAGAAGGTAGGCAGTGAGAACAAGGAGGAGGTCGTGGAGCTCAGCAAGGGCGAGGACTCCGCCTCGGCCAAGAAGAGGCAGCGGAGGCTGGAGCTGCTGGAGAGGAGCAGGCAGACGTTGGAGGAGAGCCAGTCCATGGGGAGCTGGGAGGCAGAGAGCTCGGCCGCCAGCAGGAGCATCCCCCTGTCTGCCTTCTGGTCGGCAGCTCCCTCGGTCGGAGCCGACGACACAGCCTCAGTCCTCAGCGCCCAGAGCCGCAGCTCCCGCCCCTCGCAGGCTGGAAGCCACGCAGGGGCCTGCCTGGCCTCTCTCCCTGCCGCGGCGCTGCCCGACCTGCCCGTGGGGCCTGGAGACACCATCTCCGTCGCCAGCATTCAGAACTGGATTGCCAACGTGGTCAGCGAGACGCTGGCCCAGAAGCAGAACGAGATGCTGCTGTTGTCACGCTCGCCGTCGGCGGCCAGCATGAGGGTGGCGCCGGCAGCCGGGGGCCCAGGCGACGACCAGGTCTCCCTGCTCAGTGGCCACAGCGGCTCTTCCCTGGCCAGCGGGCTGCTGCCTCCGAGCCAGCCGGGACCCAGCTCCGACGCGCCAGCCCTGCCGTCCTCCCACTCGGCGCTGGGCTCAAGGGCTGAAGGTCTCGGCTGCCGAGTCAGGGGGACCAGCAAGCCGGTCTATAGCCTCTTTGCTGACAACGTTGACCTAAAGGAGCTTGGCCGGAAGGAGAGGGAGATGCAGATGGGACTGAGGGAGAAGATGTCCGAGTACAAGATGGAGAAGCTGGCCTCCGACAACAAGCGGAGCTCCCTTTTCAAGAAGAAGAAGGTCAAGGATGACGAGGGTGACAGCGTGGGGGACAGGGACGAGGACACTGACAGTGCCATAGGGAGCTTCCGGTATTCCTCCCGCAGTAATTCGCAAAAACCCGAAACAGACGCCTCTTCGTCCCTGGCTGTGCCGGATCGCTCTGGAGGCGGTGGCAGGGCCGGCAGAGAGACGGAAGGCAGCATCGCTAAGTGGCTCAGCGGCCTCAGGACAGAGGACAAATCTCCTCCCCAGAGCGATTGGTCCGGAAGCTCCAGGGGGAGGTACACCAGATCGTCCCTGCTCCGGGAGACGGCATCCAAGTCCTCCAGCTACAAGTTCTCCAAATCGCAGTCGGCCGAACAGGAAACGTCCTCCTTCCATGAGGCCACTGGCAACTCCGTAAGGAGCACCTCGCGGGTCTCCTCTTCCTCCACCAGGGAGGGCAGAGAGATGCACAAGTTCTCCAGGTCCATGTTCAGCGAGACCTCAAGCTCCCGAGAGGGGAGCCCAGAGCCCTACTTCTTCCGCCGAACCCCCGAGCCCTCTGAAGGGGAAGAGTCCCCCGAGGCACGGCGTCCAAATTGGGCCAGTTCCAGGGACTGGGAAGATGTGGAGGAGTCGTCCAACTCAGACTTTTCTGAATTCGGAGCCAAGAGGAAATTCACCCAGAGCTTCATGAGATCTGAAGAGGAGGGAGAAAGAGAGAGGATGGAAAACAGAGAAGAAGGGAGGTTTGCTTCAGGGCGGCGGTCCCAGTATCGGAGAAGCACTGACAGGGAGGAGGAGGAAGAAATGGACGATGAAGCCATCATTGCCGCCTGGAGACGCCGGCAGGAGGAGACCAGGACGAAGCTGCAGAGGAGGAGGGAGGACTGAGCTGGGCAAGACGGACCTGGGAGAGACCGAGAACATGGGAAGAAGCCACACAGCTTAGCACGGGGCTCGGGGCGCACCTGGCCACCGCGCATCAAGGGACAGGGGTGCGGAGTGGATTATACGGAGGGGCAAAGCCTAAATGAGAGGTACAAGGCAGCTCCGGAGGTAGAGAGGAGGAGGAGAGCCACTGTGTGAGGTCTGAATGCTGAGCCAACCGACGCCATATTCTGTCACCCGATGTCCTCTTAAGCTTTGACCCTTCGCTTGTATATCCGATAGTGTTGGGCGCTGACTGGAGAGGTGAGCTCGCCGTGACACACAGCTTGTCAGAGATTCCGGCTTACGTCCAGGAAGACTGAACGCAGGACATGGTCCTGTTGATGGAGGTTTTATGAGACCCAGGAAATTTTCCCCGTGGCAAGTCTCACCTCTCCTGGCAAAGCTGAGTTCTGGTTGTTTCTTTTAAATTTGGGGGCTTTTCATTAAAATGGTATGTTGTCTGACATTTCTCCGTCATTCTGGTCACTTTTAGCTCCTTGAACCCACCTTAAAAGACACGGATAGATGATCACGAGCCAGCCTCACTTTGTTCCGTAAATGCCATGCCTCTAGACAGTATTACTATCGTCACGTTAAAACAGTAATCAAGTATTTCGTCGATGACATGGTGTAGTGGGGAGACACAAGGAAGACCCGTGAGAGGAACAGGGAATTAGAGGGAGATCAGGTTTTATGGTGGTGAGAGTGGTGAGACGTAAGCGGGGGGTCCCCTCCGGGACACCAGAGAAACAAAAGCAAACCACGGGGGCGGTGGGTGGGGGGAGAAGAAAAGAAGCCCAACATGAGGAGATGGAGATGTGATTTCATGAAATCTTGAGGTCACCCTTGCTTTTCATTCCTTGGAGGATGGTTGGACCATGCAGCGGGCAGCCCGCTGGATCCTTCCTGCACTCTGAATGGGCTAAGTTGGTGAGAATTCTTTACCCTTTATTCCCAAGATATGTCTGCCTTACAGAACACAAGTTGGGTTGCTGAAGCCAGCAGACGTGAGTTGGGCATCTTACAGCAAGCGTTGGTGGACTGGTTTCTACAGTTCCTTTCAACACGCAGCACCTTGCAAGATTTGAAAATAGGCATATGCCTTGCAGGGCTCCAAGTTGTCTGGATGTCAGTGAGCCTTAGTCCCTGGTTTCCAGTGCTTGATAGAACATTCTCTTCATATGAAATGATGTCTTCCTACACCCCCAAGAGGAAGGTCAATTGCAGCCCACTTCTGGGTGAGCTCAAGCCCCCCTCTCTCATTTCACTCCTATGGGGAAATTTCTGGTACAGGCCCAATCAACTGGGAGGTGAATCTTCTGAATGTAGGAATGAGAATGTTCGTGGGACAACAGCTCTCTTTTTCTTTTCTGATCTTCTTGAGTTATCTTGTAATTTAAGAGTAAATATTTAGAGAGCCAAGGTCAGGGATGAATAGATCTACCCATCCATTGGAGCCAATTAACTCTGGCCCCCACATGTCTTTCTCTTTTTTAACAAGAGTGAAAAATAAGTAAGTTGATCTCAGTTGCATCAAGGTAGATTAAAAATGTTTTATTTATTAAAGATTATTTATTTAATTGACAGAGAGATCACAAGTAGGCAGAGAGGCAGGCAGAGAGAGAGGGGGAAGCAGGCTCCCTGCTGAGCAGAGAGCCCTATGCGGGGCTTGATCCCAGGACCCTGAGATCATGACCTGAGCCGAAGGCAGAAGCTTTAACCCACTGAGCCACCCAGGCGCCCCTAGATAAGAAAAGTTTTAAAACCATACTTAGTCACTCCCAACTTGTATCCCACCGAGTGGATGTTGAACACACACGCAAAGCATCTTAATTTCAAGAGTCACCTAGGCTTTCCCTGGCTGTGAATGTGAGCCTGGGGGACTAAGGAGACCACCTGGCCTGCTTTGGGCTGCACTCATAGGCTGGAGGGCAGCAATAGCCCCCTCATGGAGGAGCTCAACTCTCTGAGAAAGAAAGCAGAGAGGGCCAGGGTCAAGCCCTGGAGAAAGGCCTTCGCTTGCTGTGTCTCCAAGGAGAACTCCTTCAGAATCCTGCATTCAGAGAGTCTGAGAATTTGGGATTCTGAATTCAGCTTATTCCTGGAGTTCAGATTTTATTTTGGGGCAACCACATCAGTAGAAATTTTATGTGACTTTTGATAAGCTTAAAGAGATTTTAGAGTGTTAGGATCACAGCTGTGACTTCTGAATTAGACAAAAGCTGGGATGATAGGTTGCACTCCAGCCTTCCGGACTCTGAATGACATTCAAAGGTATGTGTTGTGTCCATAAAGGTCCCAGTAGATGTCACGGCCCAGTTGGAAACTGATGAGAGTTTAATGCAGGACCTGTGCACGGAGGCACAGGCAGGGTTACGGGGACAAGGAGGAAGAGTAAGAGTAAAGCACCCAGGTATTAGCAGTGTGAGAAACTGGTCCCACCCGAGGGCTGAAGGGACAATGCGAGGGAGCTGTTTGTAGAGCCTGGCAAGAGTCACAGCTGTGGGCTAAGGGCCACTGACCACCTGGCAGAGGAGTAAGGGGACGAACACCCTGACCTCTCTCTCCTTCTAGAGACCAAACCTAACTGGGATCCAGTGAGAAGGGGAGCCCAGTCCTGGAGTGCTGGAGAAGAACAGAGAGCGGGTCGGAAGGGGCAGAGAATAACCAGCACAGAGATGGGATATTTTGGTGTGGAAAGGCCACGCCTGTGTTGCCTCCCCAGTGTTGTTGTTCTAAATGACTGAGACATGATCCACTGACCACAGGTCGATCCACTCTTAAGAATTAATTAATGATTGGGACAGGGTTTTAGCTACACAAAACCAACCTACAGAGTCAGTAATTTTGTCATACAGGAAAGAAAAAGAGAAGACAGATCCGACTCTGCGTCCTTTGTCTAGTCCTGAGTTGTGTGGAGTTCACTAGGAGAAAATCCCCACGATAAGGGGAGAATAGCGTGCAGAAGGGGGCCCCACAAAAGTGGAAATCCTGCACAGAATTCTGAGGAGGGGATGAGAAAAGGGAGAACAGAGCTTGCCTCAAAGGCGAGGCCCTGGAGGGTAAATGAAAACTTGGAGACTGTGAGGAAACAAGGAATATGACAAGCGTGCCAGAGCAAAACAGAGGGCACACTCAGATTAGGGTAATTCGAAGGGGAGGTCCATAAAGGAATCATTTACAAAGCTGTGGGCAAGTGTCGAGGAACAGTGTGCACCCCAGGGCCAGGGGTCACATCCTTGGGCCAAAGAGGCAAGTGCACGGAGCCATAACTGGAGCCCTAGAGACAGAGAGGCCTGGCTGTGAGGGGAAGATGTCTCCCAAGAACTGACATCTTTGGTCCAGGGAGCCAGCCCACCAGGACCCTATGGGGAAGGAGCCAGAGCACTTTAGCCTCCGGTCTCCTGCCTGGCTCCCCACAAACTAAAACCCAGAGGCAAGAGAGTTGGTGCATGGCCTGCGCCTGGTCAGCCTCATGGGCACAGAGGAGATGGGGGGCAGGGTCAGGCGTGGAGCTAGAAGGGCCAACAGAAGATAGCAACAGCAAAGGCAAAATTTGAGGCCAGCACCCCTGTTATCCCATGACATATGGTTGAGGCTGGGTTATGAAGACTTTGCCTTTGGTGTTAGGAAGGTTACCAGAGAAGGGCTATGAATTTCTCCGGCCTCTCTGAAACGTTTACACCTGGTGTGGCAAGGGAGAACTAGTAACCAATGACAGATGTGTGTAGGCTTCGTAGTCTTCCAGATCCTTCAGAAGAGCATCGTTCATGGGAGTCACGCTTGTCCCCTCCCTGTCCCTCTTGCCTGTAGCTGGGCCAGGTAACCACCCGTTACATTTGCCCCCTTCGTCCTATTCCCCTCACGGCTCCCCAAGCCAGGCCCCCCTCTGTCCACCATCTGGCTGTTGCAGCTGCCTTCCTAACCAGTTTTGACCTCACCTCTTTTCTATCAAGTCTAGAACCAAACTAATCTCCCCAAGGTTCATAATTCTGGTTCTTCGTATTCCTCTGCTTCGAAACTACAGTGCGCCTCACCACCTAGGCAGTGAAGCTTGAATTCCTTCCCTTGGCCGTGGAGGGGTCCCTTATCCTGCATTTCCAGCCCTGTCGGTTGCTCCCCTCATGTGCCCCACCTCCCAGCACACCATTCCACACCCTCTGTTGTGCCCCTCCTTAGGCTGCCCCTCTGCCTCCGGCACCCCACCGTGCCCTGCCACCTCCCTGAAGCTATCCCACTCCCTCCAAGCTTCTCCTCCGCTACTAACCCTCTTCCAGCCTCCCTGGCCACACAAGTCTCTTCCTCCTCCGAAACGGCGCGGCGTTTTGCTTGCACTTGTCTTTGATGCTTATCCCAGTCTGCTCTTTATTATAGGAATTTGGTACATAAGGATAAGAGTGTCTTTTAGGATTACTGTGGGGCTATAATTAAATAAGATATTATTTTAGCATACCTAGACAGGTGATGGCATACTGGAGAACTTAGTAAGTTGTAGGTTGTTAGGTGTAATTCTATAATAACAATGTGATTACTGTTATAATTATTATAGACACAATGTGGTAAAGAGGTTAAGAACACAGCTTTGGAATCCAATGGAAAAACAGCCAACGCTGTCTTGAGTGTTTACCATGCTCCAGGCATGATGCTAAGAGCTTTAGCACGGATTACCTACGTCTTCTCTTCAAAATCTTACCCTTTACTTTTTTACTTCATTTTTTGAAGCCTATGGTGTCCTAAACACAGTGAGAGGTGCTGGAGAATCAGGAGAAATCAAGAGAGATGAGAACTTGCCCTCAAGGAGCTAATAATTTTACGAAGGGAGATAGGCAATAAACAAGGAATTTTGAATATTTAGAAGATTATTTATTTATTATCCACCTGCCTATCTGTCTGTCTCTACCTATTAAAATGCAAAGCCCTGGGACCCCAGGCTAGCTCAGTCAGTGGATCCTGTGACTCCTGACTGTGGGGTCATGGTTTTGAGCCCCAATAGGGCGTAGAGCTCACTAAAAAATGAAATGAATGAAAAAATGCAGGCCTGCAGTTCACGGATGTAGCCCCACACCTAGAAGCCAAATCTAGGACAAAAGGTACTCTTAACAACCTCATGTTGTGGCTGAAGAGAAACCAGCCAGGTAACAGTGGAAACAACGGTGGGTGACAAGTGCGGTGGCCTTACGGTGATCAGGAGAACATCTCTTTAAGGAGTTGAAACCTCAACAATGAGAAGGAGCCAGGCCAGTTAGGACCTCAAGGAAAGGCATCCCCTGCAAAAAACTGATGGAGACACTGGGGTTTAGAGGGGTGAAACCATGAAGGACCCGGGGCCATATGGGAACTCCCAGTCAAAGCCCAAATGCAAATTGAGATGATCTGACTTCAGAGACTACACAGTGCGCAGAGTACGTGACATCTGTAAGGTGCTTAGGACAGTGCCTGGTCCATAATAAATGCTCAGTAAGCAGTTTCTACACCCACTACTACATGGTAAGTTTTTATTTTTTTAAAGATTTTATTTATTAATTTGACACAGAGAGAGAGATCACAAGTAGGCAGAGAGGCAGAGAGAGAGAGTGGGGGAAGCAGGCTCCCCGCTGAGCAGAGAGCCCGATGTGGGGCTCGATCCCAGGACTCTGAGATCATGACCTGAGCTGAAGGCAGAGGCTCTAACCCACTGAGCCACCCAGGTGCCCCTACATGGTAAGTTTTTAAATCAATCTTGTTTTAAAAGCATAGAATTATTGATCATCTAGGTAATTAATGATGCAGCATGAATACTTTTTAGGACCCAAAGAAGTCAGTTTGTCCCTGGTTAGTTTCAGAGTGATCTTTCTCCTTTTTTTTTCACCCCCTGATGAGTGAGCAAGACGGTTAGGGGTTGATGGGAGAGAGAATGTCCCAGGTACTCGAGGTTGGAGGGACTCCCAGAAATCTATGGGAGGCACAGCTCAGCCACCCACGTGGGAGAGCAGCCCCCATTTTACCAACACTACTGGGCCGGAGTTGCTGAAAGCATTTCACTCCAAGTCATAGTGACACGGAAGTTGCTTCAAGAGAGGCCAGTCTTGAATGTCCACGTTCTCCAAGGCGGAGCAGAGGCTCGTGCAGAGAGCAGGGAGAGGAAAGGAAAGCCGATCTGAAAGCCATCACCGTTGTGACTGGTTCAGGCCCCGCTCTGGGCCAGCCACCGCCGGCCGGCTCTGACCTCACTTATGGGAGGCTGCTAAGAGCTGCTTTGGGAGAAGTAGGCATTCCTCAAAGGAACACAGAGCAACAAAGCTTCCCTGCAACAGGCAAAAGGGCAGACGGCAGGCGTGACTCATGGCCCTTGGCAGGATTTTGAGAAGGCGTGGCTTAAATGGATCGTTGCCTTGTTCATGTTACTAGAGCAAGAAGACAGTACAAACAAGCCCTCAAACAGGAAGACAATTCCTGTTCCTGGCCCCAGTGGCCCCAAAACAGACCCCTCTCGCTCTTCTTTTGGAACTGCATTTAGACAGGCAACTGACCACCTCTCTGCCAGGTCCCGTTTAGCCAAAATCACTGTGAATATCCCCCTTCCACATGTGTGAGAAGTCAGACATAAAGGGGTGATGTGCCCTGAATCTCAATGGAAGCAGGGGAACAAAAATTTGAACCTAAGTGAGTCTGGTTTTAAAGCCAGTATTTCTCCCACACCATTTTGCCCTTAAGAGAGATCTGTGCCCAGGGAGGGATTGAAACCCAAATTGCAGAGAAATCTGAAATCTGACTGCAGGGCTGCAACCATCCAGAAGAAGCCGTCTGCGAACAAAGCCGGCACTCCAGCCGGCCTCCCTCCATCCTCGGTGTTAGCCGGCTCGCTAATAAACAGTCCGGTGCAGAAAAATGTCGGGAAGATGACAAGCACGGAGCCCCCAGGGACTGCTCTTAAATGGGAGCCTTACCTAAAGGATGGCATGTTCAAAGAGGTTCGGTTTTCAGCGCGCTGTCTCCTCCCGACTCCTGGGAGAGAAGCTTTCATTCCAGGGAGTCACAATATTTGCCGTATTTCAGACAGCTCTCTCTTTTGAAAGCTGTACAGCACAGATAATTAGTTACGTAGCTCTCGATTTATCACAAAGGCTGCTGAGGGAGATGGCAGAGAGCTGGAGGGCCCATGTACACGTGTGCCTGTGTGCACACACGTGTGCGTGTATGTAAGACAGAGAGGGACAGAGACAGAGAAATCCCTCATCCCCACAGTCCCTCCAACAGAAGGAAGATGGCCCCTCCTTGATTGCAATGGGGTCAGGAGAAAGGAGGACTTCCCATACAGCCAACGTTTAGACCCATTCAGTTGACTTGTATTATAATGCATTTTTCAACAATAGTTGGGACCTGCCATAAAAGATCTTCACTGGTTTCATCCATTCTTTCCTTCTTTCACTCAACCAGCATTCCGGGAGTACTTACTAGAGGACAAGAATTGTTCTGGGTGCTGGAAATGCAAAGAATGAAACACAGTGTCTTTCTCTGAAGAGTAAATGCAGTCTGGTGGGTTCTCTGATAAAGAACGACACTCGGGAGCCCAGGGGCAATTTTGGCTTGAAATCCCAGCGTTAGATTCATTCCTTTGAATTAAGGCCCCGCTGCAGTTAAAGTGTCTGTGAGTTGGGGGTAACTCAGTGGTGCGGATTAGCTGGTCCCTTTGAAATGGAGCAGACCCCGAGAAAGTAAGTTTCTATGAGGAATATCAAAAGGTCTAGGAGCCTATAAATTGTGCCAGAGGAATAACAAGGGCAGCATGAGGCCGTTTGCAAATCAAGAAAGACCCTCTTCCTTCCTTTCTCCTCTATCACTATAAGTTTCTTAAGATATGCAGCTCAGTGTATGCTGCAGGGAATCACAAGACCGACAACACAGCTCACTTTAAACATGCTGTTTAAACATGCTCCACTCCACGAAATTTTCTTTTTTTTTTTTTTTAAAGATTATTTATTTATTAGAGAGAGAGACTGAGAATGAGAGGAGAGAAGGTCAGAGGGAGAAGCAGACTTCCCGCAGAGCCGGGAGTCCGATATGGGACTCGATCCCGGGACTCCGGGATCATGACCTGAGCCGAAGGCAGTCGCTCAACCAACTGAGCCACCCAGGCGCCCCGAAGTTTTCTTTTTTGAAAAAATTTTTATTTCAATTCTAGTTCAAATACAGTGCGATATATTGGTTTCGGGAATATAGTTCAGTGATTCGTTACTTTTCATCCTAACAAGTGCCCTCCTTGCTACCCACCATCCATCTGGCCCTACCCGCACCCATGTCCCTCCATCAACCCTCAGTTTGTTCTCTGTTGTTAAGAGTCTCTTATGGTTTGTTTCTGTCTCTCTCTCTCTCTTTTTTACCCCTTCCTGTATATTCATCTGTTTTGTTTCTTAAATCCCACATATAACTGAAATCATATGGTATTTGTCTTTCTCTGACTGACTTGTTTCACGTAGCATAATACACTCTAGTTCCATCCATGTTCTTTTTGATGGCTGAGTAATATTCCGTTGTATCTACATACCACATCTTTATCCATTCATCCATTCATGGACACTGGGACTCTTTCTATAGTTTGGCTACTGTTAATAATGCTGCTATAAACATCAGGGTGCATGTACCCCTTTGAATCTGTATTTTTGTATCCTTTATGTAAATACCTAGCAGTGCAATTGCTGGATCATAGGGTAGCTCTATTTTCAACTTTTTGAGGAACCGCCATATTGTTTTCCACAGTGGCTGCACCAGTTTACATTCCCACCAACACTGCAAGAAGGTTCCCCTTTCTCTGCACCCTCGCCAACACATATTGTTTCTTGTGTAGTCATTTTCAACCATTCTGATAGGTGTGAGGCAGTATCTCATCATGGTTTTGATTTGTATTTCCCTGATGATAATTGATGTTGAGCATCTTTTCATGTGTCTGTTAGCCAGTTGCATGTCTTCTTTAGAAAAGTGTCTATTCAAGTCTTCTGCCCATTTCTTAACTGGATTATTTTTGGGGGGTTTTATTTTGATGTAGATTTTGGATACTAACTTTTTTTTTCTAACTCTTTATCAGATATGTCATTTGCAAATATCTTCTCCCATGCCTTTTAGTTTTGTTGATTGTTTCCTTCACTGTGCAGAAGCTCTTTACCTTGATGAAGTCCCAACAATTCATTTTTGCTTTTGTTTCCCTTGCCTCCAGCGATGTGTCTGGTAAGAAGTTGCTACAGCAAAGCTGTAGTCATCAAGACAGATGTAGTCATCAAGGCAGTGCACCAGGGATGCCTGGGTGGCTCAGTGGGTTAAGCCTCTGCCTTTGGCTCAGGTCATAATTCCAGGGTCCTGGGATCGAGCCCCGCATCGGGCTCCCTGCTGAGCAGGGAGTCTGCTTCCCCCTCTTCCCCTCCTCCTGCTCGTGCTCTCTCTCTCTCTCTGACAAATAAATAAAATCTTAAAAAAAAAAAAAAAAGGACAGTGCACCAGCACAAAAACAGACGCATAAGAGAAGGGAGAACCCAGAAATGGACCCACAACTATCTGGTCAACTAATCTTTGATAAAGTAGGAAAAAATATCCACTGGGAAAAAGACAGTTTCTTCAACAAAGATGGTGTTGGGAAAACTGGACAGCCACATGCAAAAGAATGAAACTGCACCACTTTCAATGGTGGTGCATTGACCACCATTGGTGGTGAGGTGAGACCTACATGTGGGACAGGAAACCATCAAAATCCTAGAGGAGAACACAGGCAGCAACCTCTTTGACTTCCAAAATTTTCTCTTTTTTTAAAATCTGGGTATCAGCAGTTCAGCCAAGCCAATCAAAGTTGTTGGGGTTTTTTTTGTTTGTTTGTTTTCTTAAGATTCAATTATTTATTTGAGAGAGAGAGAGAGACAGAGAGCAAGTGAGGGGAGGGTCAGAAGGAGAGAGAGAATCCTGAAACAGACTCCCCGCTGAGTATGGAGCCAGACTAGGGGCTTGATCCAGGGAACTTGAGATCATGACCTGAGCCAAAATCAAGAGTCGGACGCTTAACCGACTGCACCAACCAGGCACCCCTAAGCCAATTAAAGTTCTTTTTTCTTTTTTAAAGATTTTATTTATTTATTTGAGAGAGAGAGAGAGAGAGCACAAGCAGGGGTAGGAGCAGAGGGAGAAGCAGGCCTCCCACTGAGCAGGGAGTCCAATGTGGGACTCAGTCCCAGAACCGTGGGATCATGACCTTAGCCAAGGACAGAGGCTTAACCGACTGAGCCACCCAGGCAACCAGTTAATCAAAGTTTTTATTTGATTATGACAACTGTAGAGTTTTAGGTCATAATGTTTACTCGACACAAAATATTGTTTCGGCTATGATAATATACCGGATGGTTTTTAAAAATTGCGTTTACTATCATAATAGTAATAAATATTTTCACCACCACCACAATAATAAACAATATGAACTAGGCCTTCTAAACTCTGGCCTTGCAAGCCTGACCCTCAGTGAAGTCTCCGCATTAAGACTGAGTTCTGTCCAGATGAATGCCACACGACCGTGATAGTTGGCCATCAGGTCCCCATGGTACCTTCATTGTTGCCACTTGTGTGGCAAACCCAACGCTATTTACTATGGAAGACAAGTAAGCAGACAATTTAGGTCCATGGACAGCATTTAAATTTTCCTTCCCTTTAGCCCATAAAATGTCATTTCATTAACTTGTGCATCCATTTATGTAGGAAGACTATCATGCTGTGTTTATTTCATTAAGATAAAGCTAAGAAACCATCAAAATTATAGAATAAAATGGCTTTGGGCATTATATTAACATCTTTTTTTTTGTTAAATAAAATTATATTTCTTCAAGTCTGAAGCTTCAAGTCAAGTTTCAGAGAATCTCCCCTCTACGTCTTAGCTGCATGATTATAGCCCAAGCTACCCCCATCACCTAATTATCCACAAAATCTCTCAACTTGTCTTGAGAGCTATATGCCACCCAGGATTCCAGGACTCCCAAGACCTTCTTGTAACTCAGGGTTGGCATATCTCAGCTTTTGTGACTCTACATCATCTCAGAGATTAACAACAACCACAAAAAGTCACTTTAATCACCATTTTGTAGATGGAAAAATAGGTTTGGAAGTTAAAGAAATTATTCAAGGTCAATCAATTGGGAAAGACTGAGTTGGGAATTCACCATGTAACTTTGAGCCTAGATCCCAAATTTCTTTATTGTGCTCTGATTGATTTTAGTTTAGGAATATGTGGCAGCATTTTGATTATTTTACTTAAAAAATAACTAGTTCAAAATTAAAACATAACTCTACATAGTAGACTTTTTTTTTTTTAGTGTAATGGATCAGTAAAGTAATTTTCCACATTTTTTACTTCAATGCCCACCCTCTAACCATTGGGAAGTTTCTAGAAAATTATCAATTTCCTTGGGGCGATTTTTAAAATTTTCTCTTTAAATGAAATTCTGATTTTTCTCAAGAATACCTTTACATTTCTAGACAACACTTCTACCCCTCCCAAGTCTTTTCTGGAATAGTGGTATCTTTTTGACGCATTTTGAGTGTGAAAGAGTTGAACTCAAGATTGGTTGGTTCAACCCCATAAGGACTCTTAAACAAAAGTGTTCTCTTATTTTCCCCAGTAAGGAACTGGATGCCTCAGCACCCAATCATTTGGATTTGTTTGTTTATCAAAGTGTTTTGATGCTCTGATGGATACTGTGCCCTGGTCCCTTAATGTTACCAGTAATGTTCAGTGCCACCACTGGTAGGATGTCCACAGGCACTATGCATTCTTCTGTTTCATATTCACAACAATCCTATGAGACAGGCATTTCTATACCTATTTTACAGGTAGGGAAATGTGTTCAGAGAAGTTTAATTACTGGCTCAATGTCAGACTGGTGGGCCTGACCTTCAGATACATTTCTGCCTGACTCCGGAACTAACACCCTTTTTCACACCCTCCTTGGCCTCCCAACTGCAAAATGCCTGAGTGGATAGGACATGAGATCTTGAGAAAGCCCACAGACTTTTCTGATACTCCTACATCATTTTATCTACCACTCCCAGGCCCCCAAATCAGGGACTAATATCATAAATCAACCCTGGGCACATAATTTTTAATTGAGTGATCTATAATACCGATGTCTCCCCAGCTGGACATCCTGATCATGTCTAGGGTTATTTTCTGCTGGTTTCTTTTTCCTTCGGGGAGATATATTTGATCTGAGAGCATCCGTTATTTCCTGGAACAATTTCCTCATTCAGCTTGAAGCTTGTGGTAGGTATCTCCAGATTTGTTGGTGCTTGCCACAAACTTCATTAATAGCGGTAGCTCGAGCATGTTTGTGTAAAGCGAGAATGACCTCCCTGAGTGATGCCTCTCTCAGCTTACTTAATGACACTGCGGCTACTCGGTGTGCTAGGGAGTGTGGAGGAGAGAAGGGAAATTAGCCCTGCTCATGATGTTCTGCTGCCGAACACCTCTGCACCGTACCAGTAAAAGAGACGTGTGCCTGTTGCACACAGTGATTCCGTCATGAATCACAGGGAACTGCCGCCAAAGGGTTGGTAAGATTAGGAACCTCTGCAGACTTCTGCGGTCATTGCGAGTAGAGGTGAGGTTCCCAGGGTGGTTCACGGCTCTGATCTGACAGAAACACAGAGGATAAGAAACCCCTCCATGCCGTAACACTTTCCGGTAAGTAAGACTACAATTTCCAGTTCAGAAAAGACAAACCCAATGCCCACTGATGAATTAGAGAACCAATTAGAGAATGTTAAAAAAAAAAAAAAGGGAGATAATGAAACATGAACTTGGGCGATGTAAATCTTTACACTTTTCCCAGTAATGTTCTTGAGTTCTTCCCTCTGAAAAATTTGTTTAAAAACTTACAGATAGGAAAATTTCAGGGGAGGAAATTTGGAACACACACACAGAAGACAAATCAGCAGAGAGGACAGCAGGCACCTGCGTCTGCTGATTTTTGCGATTACCTTTGTGATTTTATTGAACTTTAGAAATGATGTCCATGTAAAGCAATACGCATGTGTTACTTTGATAAAAATTAAAATTAAATTTTAAAGAAGTGTAGAAAGTATAAGTAGCTTGCCCCAAATCACATAATAAAAGGCCACCTCATTGTTTTGCTTTTTTTTTTTAATATTGCTGCTGAATTTGACTTTTTGCTGTTTCCCAACATTTGATATTTTGTAATTACAAGTGGCTTCATTTGCAGCTGAGGTTCGCTTTGCATTTTGGGTATCGACCTCCTAATTTATATATACTCAGTAGTTATAATACACTTTGGCTCCGTACTATATATACTGCAAATCATTTCCTCAGTTGATTTTCTTATACTGTTATTAATGCTATTTTTCAGATATACAGACATTTTGTGCTTTCAGATACTCAAAAATTTCAGTCTTTTTCTTGATGGTTTCTGCTTTGAAAATCCTTTCCTAGTCAATGATTCATACAAATGGTTTGTGTATATAACTATAAATTTATATGTATAGATGTTTATATTGTCCCCTTACAACCCTTTTTATTTTCGTGAGGTTGGTAATGACATTCACTTCTTAATTTTGCCTTTAGTAAGTTCTGTCTTCTCTAGTCTCTTCTTGCTTAGTCTAGCTAATGATTTGTTACTCAAGGGGCATGTAGGTGGTTCAAACAATTAAGCATCTGCCTTTGACTCAGGTCATGATCCTAGAGATCTGGGATCAATTCCCACATTGGGCTCCTTGCTCAGCAGGGAACCTGCCTCTCCCTCCGCCTAGTGCTCTCTCTCTGTCAAATAAATACATAAAATTAAAAAAAAAAAAAAAGATTTGTGACTCAAGTCAATCTTTTCAAACAACCAACTTTTTATTGATTAATATTTTTCTATTCTATTTTAATTATTTCTGCTCTGTTAATAGTTATTTACTTCGCCTATTTACTTTGTGTTTACTTTGCTCTTCTTTTCTAGCTCCTTATGGTATAAGCTAAGATTTTTTTTAATTTTATTAACATATAATGCATTATTTGTTTCAGGGGTACAGGTCTGTGAATCATCAGTCTTACACAATTCACAGCACACACCATAGCACATACCCTCCCCAATTTCAACCACACAGCCACCCCATCCCTCCTACCCCCCCAGCAACCCTCAGTTTGTTTCCTGAGATTGAGAGTCTCTTATGGTTTGTCTCCCTCCCTGGTCCATATTATTCCCCTACCCCCACGACCACCTGCCCTGCCACTCAAATTCCTCATATCAGAGAGATCATATGCTATTGTCTTTCCCAGATTGATTTATTTTGCTTAGCATAATACCCTCTAGTTCCATCCATGTCACTGCAAATGGCAAGATTGCTGGGGTTTTGATGGCTGCATAGTATTCCATTGTGTGTGTATACACATATATATGTGTATATGAATATACAATACATGAATGTATTGTCATATATCATACAATATATGAATGTATATATATATACACATATGTATGTGTGTGTATATATATATATATTCATATATGGATGGACATCTAGGTTCTTTCCATAGTTTGGCTATTGTGAACACTGCTGCTATAAACATTCGGGTAAAGATAAAAACATTTGTATCTTTAGGGTAAGTACCCAGTAGTGTGATTGCTGGGTCATAGGGAAGCTCAGTATTCAACTTTTTGAGGAACCTCCATACTGTTTTCCAGAGTGGCTGCACCAGCTTGCATTCCCACCAACAGTGGAGGGGGGCTCCCTTTTCTCCACATCCTCACCAACATCTGTCGTATCCTGACTTGTTAATTTTAGCCATTCTGACTGGTGTGAGGTGGTATCTCACTGTGGTTTTGACTTGTATTTCCCTGATGCCGAGTGATGTTGAGCACTTTTTCATGTGTCTGTTGGCCATTTGGATGTCTTCTTTGCAGAAATGTCTTTTCATGTCTTCTGCCCATTTCTTAATTGGATTATTTGTTCTTTGGGTGTTGAGTTTGATAAGTTCTTTATAGATTTCGGATACTAGCCCTTTATCTGATTTGTCATTTGCAAATATCTTCTCCCATTCTGTCGGTTGTCTTTTGGTTTTGTTCACTGTTTCCTTTGCTGTGCAAAAATTTTTATCTTGATGAAGTCCCAATAGTTCCTGTTTGCCCTTGCTTCCCTTGCCTTTGGTGATGTTTCTAGGAAGAAGTTCCTGTGGCTGAGGTCGAAGAGGGTGCTGCCTGTGTTCTCCTCAACGATTTTGATGGAGTCCTGTCTTACATTGAGATCTTTCATCCGTTTTGAATCTATTTGGGTTTGTGGTGTAAGGAAATGGTCCAGTTTCCTTCTTCTGCATGTGGCTGTCCAATTTTCCCAACAGCATCTGTTGAAGAGACTACCTTTTTTCCATTGGACATGCTTTCCTGCTTTGTTGAAGATTAGTTGACCATAGGGTTGAGGGTCCATTTCTGGGCTCTCTATTCTGTTCCACTGATCTATGGGTCTGTTTTTGTGCCAGGACCATACTTCCAATCCATGAGCATGGAATATTTTTCCATTTCTTTCTGTATTCCTCCATTTCTTTCATGAGTATTTTATAGTCTTCTGAGTACAGATTCTTTGCCTCTTTCGTTAGGTTTACATTAGCTCTCTTATGATATTGGGTGCAATTGAAATGTGATCAACTCCTTAATTTCTCCTTCTTCTCTCTTGTTGTTGGTGTATATAAATGCAACTGATTTCTGTGCACTGATTTTATATCCTGACACTTTCCTGAATTCCTGTATGAGTTCTAGCAGTTTTGGAGTGGGGCTTTTGGGTTTTCCACATAAAGTATCATATCATCTGCAAAGAGCGAGAGTTTGACTTCTTCTTTGCCAATTCAGATGCCTTTTATTTCTTTTTGTTTTCTGATTACTGAGGCTTGAACTTCTAGTACTATGTTGAATAGCAGTGGTGATAATGGACATCCCTGCTGTGTTCCTGACCTTAGGGGAAAAGGTCTCAGTTTTTCCCATTGAGAATGATATTTGCTGTGGGTTTTTTATGGATGGCCTTTATGTACCCTCTATGCATACAGTGTGAAGAGTTTTGATCAAGAAAGGATGCTGTACTTTGTCAAATGCTTTTTGAGCATCTAATATATCACAGGGTTCTTGTTCTTTCTTTTATTAATGTATTGTATCACATTTATTGATTTATGGATATTGAACCAAGCTTGCAGCCCAGGAATACTTCCCACTTGGTCATGGTGAATAATCCTTTTAATGGACTGTTGGATCCTATTGGCTAGTATTTTGGTGAGAATTTTTGCATCTATGTCCATCAAAAATATTGTTCTGTAATTCTCCTTTTTGATGAGGTCTTTGTCTGGTTTTGGGATTAAGGTCATGCTGGCCTCATAAAATGAGTTGGGAAGTTTTCCTTCCAATTCTATTTTTTTGAACAGTCTTGGGAGAATAGGTATTAATTCTTCTTTAAAGACTTGGTATAATTCCCCTGGAAAGCTGTCTGGTCCTGGGCTCTTGTTTGTTGGGAGATTTTTGATGACTGCTTCAATCTCCTTACTGGGTATAGGTTTGTTCAGGATTTCTTTTTCTTCCCGGTTCAGTTTTGGTAGTTTATATGTCTCTAGGAAATGCATCCATTTCTTCCAGATTGTCAAATCTGGTGGTGTGTAGTTGCTCATAATAGGTTCTTATCATTGTTTGTATTTCTTTGGTGTTGGTTGTGATCTCTCCTCTTTCATTCATGATTTTATTAATTTGGGTCCTTTCTCTTTTCTTTTGGATAAGTCTGGCCAGGGATGTATCAATCTTATTAAAAATTTCAAAGAACCAGCTCCTAGTTTTGTTGATTTGTTCCACTGTTCTTTTGGTTTCTATTTCATTGATTTCTGCTCTGATCTTTATGATTTCTCTTCTCCTGCTGGGTCAGGCTTTCTTTGCTGTCCTTTTCCAGCTCCTTTGGATGTAGGGTTAGGTTGTGTACTTGAGACCTTCCTTGTTTCTTGAGAAAGGCTTGTATTGCTATGTACATTCCTCTCAGGACCCACCTTTGCTGTGTCCCAAAGGTTTTGAACAGTTGTGTTTTCATTTTCATTTGTTTCCATGAATTTTTAAAATTCTTTTTTTAATTTTCTGGTTAACCCATTCATTCTTTAGTAGGGTGCTCTTTAGCCTCCACGTATTTGAGTTCTTTCCAACTTTCCTCTTGTGGTTGAGTTCTAGTTTCAAAGCATGGTAGTCTGAAAATATTCAGGGAATGATCCCAGTCTTTTGGTACCAGTTGAGACCTGCTTACTGACCCAGGATGTGATCTATTCTGGAGAATGTTCCACGTGCAGTAGAGAAGAATGTGTATTCTGTTGCTTTGGGGTGGAATGTTCTGAATAGATCTGTGATGGCCATCTGGTCCAGCGTGTCATGTAAAGCCTTTATTTCCTTGTTGATCTTTTGCTTAGATGATCTGTCCATGTCAGCGAGGGGGGTGTTACAGTCCCCTACTATTATTGTATTATTGCTGACATGTTTCTTTGATTTTGTTATTAAATTGTTTATATAATTGGCTGCTCCCATGTTAGGGGCATAGATATTTAAAATTGTTAGATCTTCTTGTTGGACAGACCCTTTAAGTTTGATACAGTTTCCTTCCTCATTTCTTATTATGGTCTTTGGCTTAAAATATAACTTATCTGATATAAGGATTGCCACACCAGCTTTCTTTTGATGTCCATTAGCATGGTAAATGGTTTTCCACCCCCTCACCTTAAATCTAGAGGTGTCTTTGGGTCTAAAATGAGTTTCTTGCAGACAGCATATTGATGGGTCTGTTTTTTCACTCATTCTGATATTCTGTGTCTTTAGATTAGGGCATTTAGCCCATGTACATTCATGGTAAGTATTGAAAGATATGAATTTAGTGCCATTGTATTGCCTGTAAGGTGACTGTTACTGTATATTGTCTCTGTTCCTTTCTGTTACTTTTAGGCTCTCTCTTTGCTTAGAGGACCCTTTCAACATTTCCTGTAGAATATTTCCTTTCAATATTTCCTGTAGAGTTGGTTTGGTGTTTGCAAATTCTTTTAATTTTTGTTTGTCCTGGAAGCTCTTTCTCTCTCCTTCAATTTTCTTTTTTTTTTTTTTTTTAAGATTTTATTTATTTATTTGAGAGAGAGAAAGAGAGAGAGAAAGCATGAGAGGGGAGAAGGTCAGAGGGAAAAGCAGACTCCCCACGGAGCTGGGAGCCCAATATAGGACTCGATCCCTGGACTCTGGGATCATGACCTGAGCTGAAGGCAGTCGCTTAACCAACTGAGCCACCCAGGTGCCCTCTCCTTCAATTTTCAGTGTTTCAATTTTCAATCTCTTCTTCAATCCTAGGTGGATATAGTATTCTTGGCTGCATATTTTTCTTGTTTAGTGCTCTGAATATAACATGCCAGTCCTTTCTGGCCTGCCAGGTCTCCGTGGATAGGGCTCCTGCTAATCGAATATTTTACTGTTCTATGTTACAGACTTCTTGTCTCGAGCTGCTTTCAGGATGTTCTCTTTATCACTGAGACTTGTAAGTTTTACTATTAGATGACATTTGTATGGATTTTGAGGGGGTTCTCTGTGCCTCCTAGATTTTGAGGCTTCTTCCCTTCGCCAAATTAGGGAAATTCTCTACTATGATTTGCTCCAATATACCTTCTGCCCCCCTCCCTTTTTCTTCTTCTTCTGGGATCCCAATTATTCTAATATCGGTTCATCTTCTGGTATCACTTATGTCTCGAATTCTCCCCTTGTGGTCCAGTAGTTGTTTGTCTCTCTTTTTCTCAGCTTCTTTATTCTCCATCATTTGGTCTATATCACTAATATTCTCTTCTGCCTCTTTTTCCTAGGAGTAAGAGCCTCCATTTTTGATCGTACCTCATTAATAGCTTTTTTTATTTCAACTAGGTTAGATTTTAGTTCTTTTATTTCTCCTGGAAAGGATTTTATTTCTCCAGAAAGGGATTCTCTAGTATCTTCCATGCTTCTTTTGAGCCCAGCACCCTAATAATCATCATTCTAAACTCTAGTTCTGACATCTTACTAATGTCCATATTGATTAGGTCTATAGCCATTGGTACTGCCTCTTATTCTGCCCTTTTTTTGAGGTGAGTTTTTCCTCCTTGTCATTTTATCTAGATAAGAATAGATGAATGAGGGAAAAAATACTAAAAGGGTATCAACAACCAGTAAATATACACTACAAATCAGAAGAGACCTGAAACCAGAGGGAGAAGAAAGGAGAAAAAATAAATAAAAACATATATATATTAGACTGGTAAAAGAATCGAACAGAACCACACACCTGATTTGGGGTATATTTTAGTTTGTTAGAAGAAACTGCCTCCCAAAATTTTAAAGGATGAAATATATATATATATATATATATATATATATATATATATATATATAACTGTAAAGGTGAATATTAAAATATGGAATATGACTGTAAAGGTGAAAATTTAAAACGATTCTATAAAAGGAATTGATAAGATAAGAAGTTGGTTGAAAAAAGGAAGAAAAAGAAAAAAGAATGTGAGCAGGCTGGAGATTAGAACAAAGCCATGAGCTAGATTTAGGGTATATTTTGATCTGTTAGAAGAAACTGTATTCCAAAATTTTAAAGAAAGAAAAACCTATATGTTTACAGAAAATAAGGTTAAATACAATGAAGGGATAGGCTATTACTTTGACAATGAAAATTAAAAAAGATTTTTAAAAAAGATTTTTTTATTTGTTTATTTGAGAGAGAGAGAGAGAGAGAGAAAGATAGACAGAGATAAGGAGAGAGAGCATGAGTGGGGAGGAGAGGGTGATGCAGGCTCCCAGTTGAGCAAGGAGCCTGATGTGGGGCTCAATCCCAGGATCCTGGGCCGAAGACAGTGGCTTAACTGACGGAGCCACACAGGTGCCCCTGAAAAATATTTTTTAAAAAGGTAATGATAAGATAAAATAGTTTAAAAATGTTAAAAGAGGAAAGAGTAAAAATTAGAAAAAAAAATTGAATAGAAAAAAATAAAATTTCAAAAATTTTTAACTTTGAAAGACTAAAGAATCATAGGGAAAAAGCCATGAATTCTATGCATTGCTTCCCCTAGCTCTGTAGTTCTGCAATCCTCGTTGATAGGTGAATTTGGTCTCGGCTGGATGTTCTTGCTGAGCTTCTGCAGGAAGGGCCTGTTGTGATTCTCAAGTGTCTTTGCCTGAGGCGGGATTACACCACCCTTGCCAGGGCCCGGGCTGAGCAGTCGGCTCGGGTTCGCTCTCGGAGCTTTTGTTCCCTGAGCGTTTTCCGTACAGCTTTGGAGGCCGGGAATGAAGATGGCGGCCTCCCAGTCTCCGGTCGGAGGAGCTGAGAGCTTGGGGCCCTGCTCCTCAATACGGCCTCCTCGGAGAAAAACAGTCAGTCCCTCCCATCTCCCTGCTCTCTGGTCGCACTCCGTCCTCACCCGGCCTGTGACCGAGCATTTCTATCTCTGGCACTCGCCCCGGTTGGAGTCTCCAAACCCCGCCAATTCCTGCCACGCGCTCCCGTGCTGCTCCTCCGGGGAGGAAGGTGAGTCTCCCCAGATCTGCCACCTACGGGTTCCCTGCTCAAGGAGCAGTTGCCCGACCGTGCCTCAGATCATGGTTTAAGGTAACCCCGACCTGAGAGCCCCTCCCCCTCCGTCTCTGCCGCCGGCTTCCCCGCTCTGATACCCTGGAGCTGTGCTGTACTCAGGCACCCCCTGGTCATCCCACGGGTCCTGAGACCACACTGTCCCCACAAGGGCTCCATCCCCCGCTTAGTCTCTGGAACGACGTTTCTCAGTGGAGCGGACTCTAAAAGTTCCGATTTTGTACTGCTCTGCCGCTTGTTGGGAGCTGGCCCCTCCCCCTGCTGTTGGTCTATCCGTATATCGCCTTGGATTCGCTTCTCCACACATCCTACCTTTCAGAAAGTGATCGCTTTTTTGTTCCTGGAATTGCTGGTCTTCTTCTCTTCGATCTCCTGTTGAGTTTGTAGGTGTAGAATGGTTTGATAACTATCTAGCTGAACTCCTGGGACCAGATGAAATTTAGGCCTCCTTATTCCTCTGCCATCTTGCTCCTACCCCCAGAAGGCAAAATTATTGACCTGAGGTCATTCTTTTTTAAAATATAGATGTTTACAGTTATAAATTTTCCCCTAAGCCCTGCTTTAGCTGCATCCCATAAATTTTGGTATGTTGTGTTTTTCGTTTTCATTCTTCTCAAAGTTTTTTCTAATCCTTACTTACTGAGGAGTGTGTTGTTCAATTTCTTCCTATATCCATCTGTTACTGATGTCTAATTTAATTCCATTTCATCAGACAGCATACTTTGTATGATTTTGATCTTTTTAAATTTACTCACTCTTGTTTTAGGAGCTAGCATATGGTATAACTAGACAATGTGCTTTTGAGAAGAATGTGTATTCTGCGCCTTTGTGGGCTATAGAGTTCTGTTGATGGCCATTAGGTCTGTGGGCTTATAGTGTTAAATATTTAAGTTTTTGGTTTCCGTGGTGATCTTCCATCTAGTTATTCTATACAGCATTGAAAGTGGTTGTTCTGTGGGCTTTGGCTTATTATTTTTTACCCCTTTGTTTTTGTAGAAAATTGTTTATTTAATGCAAAATTGCAAATGTATTATATGAAGCATACTCACAAAACTTAAACATTTCTGCTATATTTATGACTATTTCTCATTCCTTAATGTTTTATATTTGTCTATTCATTTTTGTTTCAGATTAGATAGTAGTTTATCTACCTCCTTTTATTTTGACAAAAGAAACTGTATCTTACTATTTGTTTTCTAATTAGAGAATGTCTGCTGTTATGTTTATTAATTATATATCCTTACTTTCCTTGTGTTTGTTCTACTGGGTTTTTTTCCCTAACCTTGTGAATAGAACACTTAATGCACTTATTTTTAATTTATTTTTAAGATTTATTGATTTATTTGAGAGAGAGAGAGCGTGGGCAGGGGAGGGGCTGAGGGAAGGAATCTCAAGCAGACTCCCTACCGTGCATGGAGCCATAAGCCAGGCTTGATCCCACAATCCTGAGA
>CM052814.1:53009029-53074733 GCA_028533885.1 Nasua narica | reverse complement strand
GGGGGTGTGGGGGAAAGATGCTTCGTGTTTCAACACAGACAGTCACTGACCTGGGAGGCCCTGAGGACCCTGGTGAGGTCAGTGCATCTGGGAGGTCGTTCTTTCCGGCCTCAAAGCCTAGGCTGACTACAAGGCTCCTTAGGCCCCCAGAGCGCAATTAGAGGGATAGAAAGCTGAGCTCCAGGGCCTGACGATGGAACAGTGCTGGGAGAGAGAAAGTTGAGGACAGCCCTCTGGGACACCATGCTTCCCTTTCATAAGAAATATTTCCTAATGTCCCTTTTACTCTCTGCAAATGAAATTCTTAGATAATACAATCTACCTACACATATGGTTTTTTTTTTAAATCAATAGGACGTCCTACCTGTACCATAAGCTAAAAATAAAAGGAAGCGAATCAGAAATAAAGTATGTTTACATATGTGATCCTAGCACACGACTACACCAGAAGACATAGCAAAGAGCCGGATGATGGCACCTTAATGAAAACCATCGTGAGCGCCACAGCTGTGAAGACAGATTGATATCATTGTGGTTAAATTGGTGATTTAGTATCACGAGAAGTATGGCTACCAGAAACACGCATTCCTAAAATTGTGAACAACTTCTGGTAAATAAAGTTCTAAACAAAACCGAATATCATCTCCCTTTGATTCAGAGTCACATTCTAGGCTTCGATAATTATCTGTAGGATTTTCAACCACACAAATGTCTGGTGCAGTTTCCCAAAGTCCTATGAGACCCAGAACAGCTGCTGTTGGGGGGAAGACCTTGTGCATTCAGGAAGCGCAGCATCCTTGACCCCCTCCCTAAAACTCCATTGGCAACATGGGAAACAAAGGCAGAAGAAAAATTATTAAGTTTCCTTACTACCTACAGCCCATTGGTAAGTCCTTGAAACAGGCAGAGGGAACTCTAGGAACTCAGCTGCCTCAATGTTAATACTTTGCTAAGGACAAAAGACAATCCTAGCTCGACCTCCACCCCCGCCCCCCAGGATCCTGTAATTCTACTTTAACATATTAAAATTCCTTTAGAAATTTCCTTTATGTCTGACCCCAGGAAACTTTTGACAAGAAGATCGCATGCCCTAACAGTGTGTGTGGTGTGAATAATTCAGTAGCATCCTGGAAACAGAGACTCAAATACTGATACACAGGACAAGCATGTGTTAGCGACGTTGTCTTCCAAGAAACTAACGCTATGCTTGTCCTCAGACTAAACCCACAATCAACACAGTAGGATTCAATCAGGGATTTGCTAAGTCATTTAAGATGACTCTCTTTAAGAGAGTGCTCGGGACTAGAGATCTAATGCTAACCTAAATGATGGTGGTAATAAATTCAAAGAACTTTAGGTAAATTTGATGAAAATCAATTGATCAAACATCAGTTCACCGAAAGGTAAGTCACTCGGTGACCAATTCATCAAAAGCCAACATGATGAAAATTAATTTGCTGAATGAGTAACTTACCCCAAACTGCCAAATCTGGTAGCCGAAACCTTAGACGGCTAGAATAGCTCACCAGAGAGATTTCAGTACAAGTCAGTTTGCTATAGTTGTGTCTCCGAGACAGGCCAACTGCTAGTGAATCTGGCCCTTTGGGTCGGTGTCATGAAGTCAGGAGAGGATCTTGTACATTTCAAATTTCCTGCAGTGTGCACATCTCCAATGTCAAGGATTTGATAAATAATAAGGTAGGTTTCTCTCTGCAACTACATCTCTCCCATTGCCTTTCCTATTATCCTTCATCAAGGCCTTGCAAATAAGCTCCATCAGATTTTTTGTGCCCGTTTCAAATTTCAGACTCCTTTCACTTGAATGTCACATACGTGAAAGACTGGTTTGCCTTTAAGCACAGTTTTCTGCCAGTTTCCCCTCCCCTGTTTTTGCTGACTTTATCAGTCTTTTGGACAAAGATTTTTGTCAACTTGTTAATTTTGCTTACCCATGGCAAATGCGGAAACTAGCAAAATCCTTTTCATGAACTCCGTTCTATCATTTTAGGTATGTGGCCTATAAAATCCAAGTTACGCATGAGGCCTCAAAGCTAGAGAAGGCATGCGGCTGTACCGAAGAGTGAGCTCACCAGAGAACATATAAAATGCTGTGTGGGAGAAAAATAAAACCAGCCCTCAACCAGGCCGACCTGACAAACTGGTAGAGGGGCTGCTGGGTGAAGCAGCTCCCAGGGGCCACACCAGACCCCGGAAACGAAGCCTCCAAGACAATGGAAACAATGCCCTACAAGCCACCTGCAACAAGCCCCAGAAATAGGGAACAGAAGCGAGGTCTTGGTGGATCAAAAATTCGGTAAGTTGTTCGCTTGGCTTTTAGCAGGCTGGGAGATTGGCTTTTGGAAAGTTGGTTTGCTTCTCTTAAGAAGTGATGTGATGGGGGCGCCCGGGGGGCTCAGTGGGTTGAGGCCTCTGCCTTCGGCTCGGGTCATGATCTCAGGGTCCTGGGATTGAGCCCCGCGTCGGGCTCTCCGCTCGGCGGGGAGCCTGCTTCCCCCTCTCTCTATCTACTTGTGATCCCTCTCTCTCTCTCTGCCAAATAAATAAATAACATCTTAAAAAAAAAAAAAAGTGATGTGATGGGCAGAAGCGGAGTTGGAAATAAGCGTGACAAAGTGAGCACGGGGAGACCCGCGCCCCAGCAAGCAGATTCTAGACGCTGTCCCATTCTCATTCTGACCTGTGCATGGATCCCCTCGGGCTAGCTCGGGCTCGGCCAGGAACAGGTGACTCTCGTAGCCCATCCTTCTCTGACTCCACACTCACCTGAACGCTTCCGATTATAAATGAGCTTCCCCACTAGTTTTTCCTCAGGGAACGAATTTGTAGGTCAGGGGCCGCGGGTACCTAGTCACCTTGGCAGACATAAATCTTAACGTGCATTAATAAAAGGCCATCTTTGTTTTGCCGTTGTATTTTATGAGCTCTGTAAAGTGCGGGGCAAAGCCACTGAGTCTGATCACCCCGAGGACCTCGGTAAGATTAATTTCGCTCAGTGTCTGCGAGTCACGGCGGGACCCAGGTCTGTTCTGAATTCACCCCCAGGTGGCTCTGCAGCTTTATTTTCTATCTTTATAGTCAATGAAAACATGATTGAGGAAGACTCTACATTTCAGAAAGGGACCTACAGTAATTACCGAGAGAGTAAAATATCTTTATTAGAGATTTATATAAAAGCCCTGACGTGCTCGTCTGCATCCAAAGCCACGTGGGCCTGGAGGCTCCGACAGGGTCACGAGAGCAGAAAGAAACAGGATTTCTCTTCCGTCTGCTATTGGGGGACCTTGCACCGTGCGCCCCTCCTCTGCCCCACCGCTTCCCTCAGGGGGTTCCCACAGAGTTTTTGCGCGGGTGAGGAGACCCCTCGGCGACCCCCGCCCACTGCCCTGCTCTCCTTCGCTCCGGGTCTGCTGTGCCCGCCGCCCAGGGAGCTCCTGGTGACGCTCGCAGCCAAGTGGGCACCAAAGGGCCACCCTCGGGTGTGTGTGTGTGGGGGGGGGTCTCTCCGCCCCGCTTCTCCGGCTGGAGCGAGAGCTGCACCAAGTCCACCAGGTCCTCCTGGTCCCCAACCCGGGCTTTACTTGCTGCCGTCCTCCTCCTGCCAAAGGGTGAGTGAGGAATACCTCCTACTTCTCCTTTCCCTGCAGTGCTGCCACATGTCTCCAAAGAGTTGTCACAAACCTCCGTAGGCTCAGCCTAGGCCCCCCTGGAAAAGAGAGTGACCCCCCGCTCTGCAGAACGGGAAGGTAAACAAGCTCCGTGCATCAGAAGGTCAGAAAGCCATGCAGACTCATCCAACCCAAGAAGAGAGGGTAACGGGGGGCCCTTGGCTACCCCTGATCTGTCCTACCAATCTGGAAAGAGAGGGAAGGGAGGATGGCTGTGGCCATCAAAACCACCCTGAAGAACATAGGTCACTTTTACAATTATAAAAAAAAAAGATAGCATTTTAAACCACCATTGTAATAGAAGAATACATTTATTTGTTTAGTTCGATGCTTAGAGTGAGGTGTGGATGCAGTCCCCGGAAGTCCCAAAAGTGTGGGTGCTGTCACTCTCGATGAATCATCTTGCTGCCTCCAGAAAGTCACAAGTGAGCAAAACCCTTTAGGTGGTGTCGAAAGATACCCGACCTAACAGGACCTGTGGAACGGCTGTTTCCGAGATCCTTTGGCCCCGAGTGGGCAGGCCAGGTAAGGATTTTCCTGAGCCGCCCTCCTTTCCCGGCACCCTTGGAATGGGACCTCGGTGGGGTTCGGTCCTGCCTGCTCAGGTTCCGTTTCCAGTGTCAAGGACTTTTCAACGCCCTCCCTCGTCGTGTATCCGTGCACGATCACGTGTGCACACACACACACACACACACACATGCAAAACACTCGTGTCCACACATTTTGCTCCTGATCCAGGTGATTCCCTGACCAAGGCTGCTGGTCGACCCTGGTACACGTTTCCTGATGAATAGTTCGTTGCTCATTCCGAGCTTCACCTTGTAAACCCGAAGAATTTTCCCTGGTTCTGCTTGGTGGCTCCGGGAAAGCAGAGAGCCTCCGAGCGGCCTGGAATCCCACCTTTCCAACGTCATTTCCAGACAGGATTCACGGAGGACATTTGTGTCCTCCGGGAGGTCTCAGTTCTCGTTCGGCTGGTACCTCTAATTAATTTCAGCATTCCCTTTCTTGTGAAATCTGTCTTTTATTCCATGGGTCTTTCTCTCAGTCTCACTCTTCTTTCAAACCAAGTTAGGAGAGGGATGCCTGCTATCTACAGTCGACCTTATCCTATGTTTTATAAGGTATGCTAAAGGATTTTCTCCCCACCCCTGCCGCGGGGTTTTAAAATTAATTTTGAAAGAGAATGCAATTTCTGAGTCTGTCCTTCCTTGAAGGACATTTTTTATTCTTTCTGCGGAAGGTGTACAGAGGATTGGTCTATAGGAAAAAATTGTTTCGGGACCTCGGTTTTGTCTTATTCCTGGTGTGGTTTGGGGGATGAGTGACCCGGTGACACGACGAAAAGGAAGTGTCCTCACTCTCTGTCTGAGCTTAGTTTACGACATCATCAGGGCTAGCGGTGGATATCCTGCAATGCTGGCAACGCGCTCTGTAAAAAACATGATTCTGCCTCAGGCCAAATCTACTCACCTTTATGGTTACTCTTAGTGTCTAGCATCCTGCTCTCCGCTACCATCCTCGGTCCCCCGGTGATTAAAAAGAATACACGGGGCTTGGTTGACACACACACGCGCGCGCATGCCCGCGCACACGCACAGACTCTGGGAGCAATGTGCCTTCCAGAAGTGTTCCTTTTATTGCTACCCAAACCTGAGCCTCTTGCCTGAGAAGGGAAGGATGAAAGGAGGGAGGGTGTACAGTGGCGGGTAACTTGGGGCCTGTGTCTCCACCGCCTCTGCAGTGGGCTGCAGGGGGAGTGGGAGAGGGCAGTGATCCGAGCAGGTGGACTGCAGCTGCCACAGGGAAAGCTCTTCACTTTCTCCCTGTTCCCTAGCCCGGGCCGACACCCGGCGCACACAGATGGGAGGTAGAGATGGACTGCTCTGTCCACGCTTCCGTTGGGGACGTTTTCATACTCGAAACCCAAATATAGGAGTGCCTGGGTGGCTCAGTGGATTAAAGCCTCTGCCTTCGGCTCAGGTCATGGTCTCAGGGTCCTGGGATCGATCCCCGCATCGGGCTCCCTGCTGAGCGGGGAGCCTGCTTCCCACTCTCTCTGCCTGCCTCTGCCTACCTGTGATCTCTCTCTCTGTCAAATAAATAAAATAAAATCTTTAAAAAAACATATAAAAAAACAAAATATAGCGCCCAGACTCTCTGGGTTCATTCTAAAGAAGTGGTAGGTAGGACCATTGGTCGGTGGAAACCATCTCAGGGTTAACTGTGGACCATGTCGATACCAGTTGAAGGTGAACACAGTGGCAATGGTGGTGTGTCAGCACGGGGCTGTGTTTCCTTTACTTCTCTCTCTCTTTGTCTCTCTCTCTCTCTCTCTCTGTTTCTACTTGGTTTCACATTTGTCAGGACAGGTGAGGTCATTCCCAATTATGACCGACCATGAAGCCCACAAAACTGAAGACAGACCACTCTGAATCCCTGACCACTGGTTTCCCCTCAATCATTCCAGGGTGGGGACTCATTCATCATTCAGAGCATTCTACTGCTGCAAATATACATATCTGACTGTATTTTTAAAAGAAAGTGAGCCTAACACACACACACACACACACACACACACAGTTCAACTGACTGAAACGCAACTAACTAGAACCCTTATTTTATTGGGCTTGTAAACTACAAAGAAAAGAAAGAAGCAAAATGATAACAAAAAAGATAAAAATAGTAGCTCTTTGTTGTGTCACTTCTATGTGCCAGGTAGTTATCTTATATAATATATAATATTATGTATAATATATAAAATTTATATAGTATTCCCCCCTGAGGGAAACCCTAAAGGTCACAGAGGTTGAAGTCACTTAGACAAGATCCCCCTGCTATTTGCAAGTGGCGGAGTCCAAATTCAACCCCAGGTTCTCTGCTCTAAACAGCTATGCTGTGTTTATCTTGTTCTGCTGTTGTTGCTGTTATTGTTGTTTGGTTTTTGTATTTGAGCCCTAAAATCACGCAGTGGGTAAGGATTTTGCACCTCCAGGGGTAGTTATTAGTGCCGTTCACCAAATATTTTCAGATCTCCACCTTTTGGACACAGACTTCCTGACCTCACCGGGTCGCACGAGGGCCTGTGACCCGTTGGGGCAGATGAGTGGTGAGTGGAAATCCTAGACGGTGGTGTGTGCCTCTGCCCTGTGAATGGCCCAGTTCTGGCTCCATCGGCGTAGCTCCTGAAGGGAGAACTTCAGGAGAAGTTGGCTCCGAACTCAACACTGAGCCAAGCCCCAGCTGACCCAAGGCCGATGTGCCGAGTGCCTGGAATTTGTGGGTTATTTGATATTGTGGCATAGTCCAGCCTGCCCCGACCGAAACAGTCTGGAAAATACATAAATGTACCTTTATTTCCTCTTCAATGAACTTTATGATCAAGCCCTCACTTTTACCAATGTAGAAAATCTAGTCTTACCCGCCATTTCAATGGAATGGTCAGCCATTTTTTGAGGGAAGGATACTTAGTAAACTCAAGGTCCCACTCCCCTCCTTGTCCAATGAGGAATGGGGAGGGTACATCTAAATTTTGGGTAATGGAGGGAATAAGAAGAGTAGGTAAGTGCCCCCAATGCAGGAGAGGCTCAGGGGGCACCTTTGGCCCACAACTGCCTTCCATTCTGCAGGCTGTCATGACCCTGTGTCTTTCCTCTCAACCTTTGCCATGGATGGCCAACACTGTCAAAGCCTCCGAAGACCAGAGGTACCACTCTGGCCCCTCTTCATCCCAACCCGAGGCCTCCAGTATCTGCTAATCCTCTCACAACATTTCTCCTCCCACCATGGACCTCAGGGTCTTTAAGATGCTGTGAGGTAGGGACCACTGCTCGGCACCATTCCACATCGCGGGTGGTGGTGGGAGACGTCTTTCTCCAAGAGCCTCACCACCTCCCGAGGGCTACACCTCTCTCACCTTGACAGAGAGAGATCACAAGTAGGCAGAGAGGCAGGCAGAGAGAGAGAGGGGGAAGCAGGCTCCCTGCTGAACAGAGAGCCCAATGTGGGGCTCGATCCCAGGACCCTGAGATCATGACCTGAGCTGAAGGCAGAGGCTTCAACCCACTGAGCCACCCAGGTGCCCCACAATGGTGTCTTCTCTTGTTCTCCTTAACCAGTTCTCTGTCACCTCCTGCTTTGGGATGGAAAACCGTCTCTTCCGTCCTGCCCCTCAAAGTGCTGTTTTGCACAAGAGAAGGACATTATGCTAGCATGTGAATCAACGCACTGTTCTCTTCCTCAAGGAAGTCTGCCTACCAAAAAAAAAAAGTGCCAACTGAACTAAATAGTGATAAAGTTGATTTCCATTCTGTTATGAGCTCTTTATCTCAGTAATAGACAATTTTCGGGAGGCAGCCTATCCTCTCATTCGTTCCTACCTATTCTGTGGTTTGTGGATAAATGTTATGCCCAGCTTCCTTCCCCTTTGGCTCTTGATGTTCGAAGCCAGCTTTTGGAATTTAAAAAGCCTTTCCACTCTCTGGTACCTTTGCCTTTCAAGACTATTTTGTTTCAGCTGGGACTTTAAAACAACCTCATTCGACAATCCAATTGACTTCTTTGTTCCATTCCGTATCTGCCGTCTATCCTGAGTGTAGTTTTGAAAAAAATCATTGCCAAGAGACGGGCGAAGAAAAGCTAATATTTTGATACCTTTGTGCTGTTTAGCTTTTTAATTGTATTTCCTGTTTCTCTGCTTAGAACACTGCATAATTCTTAAGGGAGAGACTTATTCTATAAATGAGAATTAATTCTCTAAGTATTCAGATTAACCAAAGTTTGCCTAGCTCTTTGTGTAGATGATTTTTTTATTACCAGTCATTTTGAAACTGGTCCCTTCTAACAATACACATAATCAGAAAGTTGCCTGATTAATGTGATGTTTAGTAAGAATTTGTAATAACATGAATAAATCCTTCTTATAACTTGAACTGAAAAATGTAGTTAGAATAGGGCCGCACTCTGAGGATAACCTTAAAAAAACCCAAAAAAGGCTAGGAAAAAAGACAACAGAAATAAATATATTAATTGGTATTTTTAATTTATATACTACTCTTGAATAGTAAAAAAAAATATTTTAATTTTTTTTTTAAAAAGTGACAATTTCCCAACTGACTCATTGGGAACCCGATATTCCCAACTGAGCAACACATTATTCTTGGTTACATTTTGCTTTCTAGTGTTCTTTAGATACTTTATCTGCCCGACTTCTTTTCTAAGAATCTTTTCTGCAGTGTTTTAATAACCTTAGAAGGTAATAAGGTTGTGGTACATTAGTACCATCATCAAACCCATTTAAGACCCTTCCCCTCATCCCTGACCATCATTGCAACCCAGCCCCACGTACCCATTTTTGCCCCAGGTCTAGGAAGATTCGATCACTTTGCTCATCCAGAGTTGTGTTTTGGTGATTTATCCCATCACCAAATACTTCTTGTTTGCTGTCTTGAACAGCTAATGTGTTGTCACTTGTGACTGGCTTTTTTCACCTAGCAGAGTGCTTTCAAGGGTCATTCGCAATGAAGCATGTGTCGTATTCCTTTTACTAGCCAAACAGTATTCCACTGCATGGCTATCCAATATTTCGTATATCCCATTTGACCTCTACGAGAAAAAGCACATCACTTCCCCTTCCTGTGCCTAAACTACAGTCAGTCTGGAAATTGTTGTAATATATATTTACTGTCAAGTATTTAGAATAAATGTTATCTGTTTTTTAAACAATTTAGGCGTTTCAGCAAGACGAAGGGGGAAAAAGAGAGAAAAGGCTTGGGGGGAAATAGGAAATCTCTGTGTTTTTCTATTCTTTCAGATAAGTGGAATTTTATGCAAACCAGAAATGCTTTCCCACTTGTTCCCTGTGGCCACACATCGCTCTGTACTTTCCTAAGCCCAGACACTCAGCACACAGTACTATGGCCGCTGGATCCTGAGTCCCCAGCAAGTGTCGAATAAAGGAATGAAGGAGTGAGAGCTGGCACCTGGCCCTTTCCACTCCCCCTTTCCCTCTCTCCCTAACTGCCCCGTCCCCTGCAGCCCTTTTCCTGGTGCCCTTGGTTGAGGAGGCAACAGCAGGGAGGGCTGTGAGAGAGCTCTGACTTAAGCTTAATTACAAGTAAATACAATTTCTCTGGGGGTGGGGAAGGCAGCAGATGAGATCAGTGAAAGTGCTCAGAGGGCCTTGGAAGGCAGCCCCTCTGCAAATAGGGGATTGGCTTTTATTGTTGCTGCTGTTAATAAAACAGATGTCCTCAAAACATTCCTCCAACCACTGACAGGACTTGGAAAATTGCTGTCCCTTTATTGGTTGCTGAAACCAAATAAAAATCCAATTAAAGTTTAATTTACCTCGTAATTTTCTTCGTGGCAGTTCTGCTTGGCCAGCCGTGAGGCAGAGCTGACTTCCTCCTCCCCCTCCTCCTCCTCTTCCTCCTCCTCCTCCTCCGCATACATCACCTTCAGCCTGAAGCCCCCCCTGAAGTCAGCTGCTCCTTCTCCGTCCACCAGAGGCCCAGTGCGGGTGGGATTTGCAGCTGGAAGAAGGGCCACAGCTTAGGCCAAGATGAAAGAAGGTTGGAAGCTGCTGGGTGATACCAGAGAGGACCTCCCTCCTCTTCGCCCTGGGGTCTCCATGGTAACCAAGGGGGGAAGCTGCTAGGTATTCGAGCTATGTGACCTGGGCCAGGCATATCCCCCCCGGGGCTCGCGAGGGGTGCAGGGCCACAGACACTGAGGCCCACAAACACATCCGCCATGTTCACTCTTACATTCCTTAGATCCGGGACACCACCTGGCACCCTGGAGGATCAACGAAGAGCTCACATCTCTGTTCAGGAAGTGTTTTATTCAACTGATCCATGAATGAGTGAAAGAAGAAACGAAGTCATTTTCTAGCTCTTTCCTTTTTTAAGTCATCTCCATTCTTTCCTCTTCTTCCTTTGTCCTTTCCCTTTTTTCCTATGATATATGAATAATCTAGGACTTCCAGGCCCTCTTCCAACTCTGGCAGATGATTCCGCACATACTGGGAGTGAACCTCTTGCCACTGACCGTTAACTCAGAGTTGGGCTTTGCATCAAGTGTTCTACGAACACAAACCAGTGATATCTTCATGTACGTCAGACAGGACACAAAGCCGAGGAGGGGATCACAAAGGAGGACACTAGCACCAAGCACGGTCTTCAGGGTCAACAAGTGTCTCCAGAAAAGCTACTGCAGTTGACAGGAGAACTTCAGAGCTAAAACCCAGGCAAGTCTACAAAGGCCCCTCAGAAGTGAGGCCTGCTCAGCCCCTTAGCCGGTCATGTACCATTTCTGGGCCTGGAGAGCGGACTGGACCCCGAAGGGATGAGAGAGACGAGAAGGCTGACACACGGGGGCCTGCAGCCTAGTGGGGGGAGGGGCACACCACACAGAAGGGGTTGTCACCCTAAAATGTGAGACAGGTTCGGCAGAGACACAAAGTGCAGCTGACACAGAGGGGATGCTGGCAGGCTTCTCAGTGGGAGTGACACAGGTTTGGTGGAGTGAAGATGAGATCTGAAGGGACCGGAATAGGAGGATGGAGAAGAGCAAACAAGTGAAACAGGGTGTTTCTTACTCGTCGTCAGTCCCGTCTGAGGTGGGCACCACCTCTGCCAGGCGCTTCCCTCCTGAGCATCTTCAGAGACACTCTGATGGACGGATTCAAGGCAGCATTGATCTTTGCACATACGAATGGGACTCTCTTAAAGAGAACTAATGGTGGCGTATCTTCCGGCATAAGTTTAAAGAGAAGAGGTTGTGGAAATTATATCATTGTGAAGAGAGATTCTTCCTTCTCAGAGAATGTCATGCATTTTCTGGAACGGTATACAAGCGAGACATCTTCTGTTTCCTCTATCACAGAAGTAGCTGAGCAGTTTAGCATTCTGATTTTAATTCCTGAACCAGGAAATCTGTCATGGCAGGTCCTGGTGAGTTTTCTCACCAGAAATGTGAGAGAAATGTAGAGAAATGTGTTCTCTGCAGTCCCTTCCTTTCCATCCCCCGTCCTGCTTCCCAGACTCCTCAGAGCTGCCAGTGGACGTTCTGGACAATTGATAGAAGGCAGCCACATGTTTGAAGAGCTGAAGATGGCTCTGCAGGCAGCCCAGAGCCCGGGAAGGGTTTTTTTTCAGCAGCATGTTGTGGGCACATGGTGGCTACATGTGGACCGAGTATCACTCAGTGAGATGGATTTTTCTCTTTCTATTCTTCTCACCCACCTTTTAAAAATGTCAGCATTTCCTGGACAAGGTTGGGCTATACTTGTTCCATGGTAGTGCTAGATATGGCTGATGTTATGTGAAGAAAGAGAAAATCAGGGAAGGAAAGGGAAGAGGAGAAGTTGTGGGAGAGATTGGAGAAAGGGGAGGGGGAAGGGGATGAGGAAACTGGAGAAGGAAAGAATTTTTTAAAAAAAGGGTAGACAACAATAGTACTGACTTTCTAGTGTTGTGGTGAGGGCCTACCTCAGGGCCTTTGCACTTGTTGCCTCTATCAGGAACTCCCTCTCCTCAATGTTGTCACTTTCTCAACTCACTTCAAATGACAGTTCACAGGGAGGCTGTGTTGATCTCCCTGTAATCCACTCCTTGTCATCACTCTCTAATCGCTTAATTGGTTCTGTTTTTCTTCATAGCAATTACCATCACCTGCCATATTATGTTTTTTGGTTTGTTTTTCTTCCCTCAAAGGAATGTAAACTTCACCAGCACAGGAGTTTTTCCTGTAGGTTTTTCAGTAGATTGTCTTGTGGTTTTGCTGATGATTTCCTTTACCGTGTAGAGGCTTTTTAGTTCGATGTAGTCGTACTTGTTTGTTTTTGCTTTTATTGCTTTTATTATTTATTTTTGGTATCGGATTCAAAAATTGCAAACTGATGTCAAGGAGCTACCTGCCTGGTTTTGTCTAGGAGTATTATAGTTTGGGGTCTTGCATTCAAATCTTCAATCCATTTTGAGTTAATTTTTGTGTACTGTGTAAGATAGTGGTCCAGTTTCATTCTTTTGCATGTGGCTGTCCACATTTCCCAACATCATTTATTGAAGAGACCGTCCACACAGGGAAGTTTTTTATTTCATTTCTTGCTGTATTCGAAGCATCTAGAAGGGTGTCTTGCACATAGTTGGTGTTCAATAAGTATTTGTTCAATAGATAAATGAAAGGTCTAGGGACTCCTTAAGAAAATAAAACAAAGCCTTCCTCCTTCCCCACCCAATCTCACAGTATATCTGGGAAGAATGGGAATTTTGATGTAGAATCTTTGTCTCCTGGAGAGAATTTGTTTTATTTGCTTATAGTTTGAACCTTACCCTCCCTTTCATAATTTTTTTCCTAAGAGCACCCCAACCCCCAACAGAAAGAGAAAATTCATGGATGTGCGTGCACCATTAAAGGAATCCTTTCTTTCATGGCCGTCCTTTGGGATCGACCTTAAGTCTGCAAGGCAAGGACAATGATGATTCCTTACCACCCCCCAGAAGAGGATGGAGAGAACCCCGGTGACAAAGGGAAGAACGTGCTGAGAGACTGAGCTAACATCCCAGAGTTCCTAGGGGATGTTATTTTTTTTTCTCTTCCTTCTAAAGTCTCTGTAAAAAGCTCCATATTTTTGTTTCTTAGTTGTGACCGCTTGGAAGAACGTAAAATGCAAGCTAAGGTGACTGCCAGGTGACTTCACCTCTGACTGCCTGTGTGAGACCCAGCACCGGGCTCTGGGGGGTGCCCTCCGACTTGCGGCCTTGGGGAGGAGTGCAGCTAGTAAGAAGGGCTCTTTGTTGTGATGCCAGTGGCGTTTGGGACTCTTTGCCAGAACTTTTAGCAATTCAGGCAGGAAAGGTTGAAGGAACTGATGAAAAGGAACAGCAGGCAGAAGTGGAGGGACATAAAAGGCTGAGGACAAGGGAGAAAATACACAGAGGAGACTCGTGCCATCTTTAATCCAGGCTAAGCTCTGCTTTTACCCTCTGTACAGGAACCAAGGGAAACCTTCAACTTCGTTTTGGTCAGTGTAGGCCAAAAATCTACACTTGCAGTGACTCTTAATCATTCGGTAAAGTTTTCTACCCAACGTTATCTTAGTTGGTATAAAAAATTGTTATGTTATAAAGAATCTATGATTTTCCTAGCATGGATCTTCTAACATCCCTGGGATCTCCTGAGTGAGGGAAGTACCTTTGCTATTCCTGAATCCCATGAGTCACTGTGCTATCATTAAGTTAATGAGGTGACTCATTGTGGGCCCTTAGATAGCCCACAGAATGGGACAGAATAGACCCTTCAGAATGGGAGCGGGTCACTAGGAAGACCGACCATATGATTAGAGGGGCTCTAGCTGGGTGGTTGGGCTAGCTAGCTCTGGCTCCAGGGAGGGAACAAGACTGGGGATGGAGTTTAATCGTGGGGCCAGTGGTTTAATCAGCTGTGCCTCGGTAATCAAACTCTGCCCGCCAGAGCTCAGTGGAGCTTCCTGGCTGGTGAGCACTTTGATGTGCTGGGAACATGACGCACCCTCCTTCCATGACAGGTGGGCCCAGGACCCTCCCAGACTTCACCCTATGTGTCTCTTCATTTGGCTGCTCCTGATCTGTGTGTATTTTTTATAGAAAAACTGTACTCATAATATAACTCTTTCCTGAGCTCTGTCAATTGTTCTAGCAGATTGTCAAACCTACAGGGGTCGTGAGAGCCCCTGAATCTATAGACAGTCAACCAGAAGAAGGGCAGGTGGCCTGGGGACCCCCTGAACTTGTGGCTGGTATAGGAAGCGGGGGCGGCCTTGCGGGGACGATGCTAGACTGGGAACTTAGCACCACAATTGAACAGCAACAGGCCAGTGGGTGTCAGGATGCCCTACTTACTCAACTCAGCATAGATGTCAACTCCTTGGTGAAACCTCCCTTGTCTACGCCGACATTCGGGGCTCCGTCTCTGCCCTTTCATTATAATCTCTTGATGCCTCTATTTTAACACCTGCTTTATTTTGGCACAAACACAACTTCTCAGTTAAGAAGTCGGCTTCCCCTCCCATCTAGGCTCCTGGAGGACAGGGCTGTGTCCCGCCCCCCTCTGTCCCCGCACCTAGAATCCTCCCTGGCCTACAGCAGGTGCTCAGCAAATGTTAGAAGAGCAAATGGGTTGTTATATACAAAAAAATACATTTTTGGGTGAAAATAAATTTTTGAGAGCCATCAGCCCAACACAGAGAACTAATGACAGAAGAGTGAATTTCCTATAACTTCATTTAAAAAAAAATTATCTATCTATCTAGTATCTGTCATCTATCTATATTTAAATAACAAGGTTATCCATACCAAGTAAAGTTCTTCTTTCTGACCATAAGCCCCACAGCAAAAACATAGCCCTCCTCCAAAAGGGGTTGTGGATTGAGGGGCACCCATGGGTGCCTGGGATAAAATGCAAAGCGGGGGTTCAAAGGTGTTTGTTTAAGACAGAAGCTCCTCAGAGGTGGGCGATGTCTGCTTCTAAGACCTCCTTGTGTATTTAGGTGCCAGACATACGTAAGAAGGTACAGTGAACAGTCCTAGGAAAGTCACCCGTGCCCTGTCCACAGAACAGAAAATCATACCTGCTCCAGAGAAAATGCCAAATTTGTAGGGAAAACCTACAAACCTCTTGGTTAGCTTTTCATCCCCAGGGCTGCGACTCAGTGTGATCGTGCCCGGTTTCCCATCCAGCCCCAGCGTCCCAGAATCCCTTTGCACATTCCATCCCATCTTAGCTCAGGGCCTGACCTCATTCTCTGTGGGACCTCCCACCAGCCTTTCCTTAATCCCCCTTCCTCATCCTCCTGGCCTCTTTCCCTCCTTGGAGCAGGCTGGAGCAGCAGCTAGTTTTCTGTGCCATTAATTGGCTGCAAGGTGGAGGGTATGACAAGAAGGGTCTCTTCTGGAAACCTTTGCAGCTTCAGCTTGGACTAGGGTGGCTGCTCTCTAGAAAGGGACACATTTCCAGAGACAGTACAGATTGGAAACTAAGGTGAAGAGGTTTCTGCAAACTGGACTCCAGCTCCATGAAAGAGGGAGGAGGAAGGGGAAGGGGGCTGGCCCCATAGGAAGCCCGGGATTGGGGCTAACTAATGCAATTACCCTTTTGGAATTTAGCTTAGGAGATGGAAGAAATAGACCAGAGGTGACAAGCTTAAACATTCTTGTTCTTGTCTGCCTCCAACCCTCTGCTGGTTAAGGGGAGTGAGGAAGGAAAAAGAGGTGGAAAGAGGCTGAACAGAAAACAAGTGTGTAATGTGGCAAGGAGTGTGGCTCAGGGGGTAACACTGGCCCTCAGGCAAGAGGGGATGCTAGTTGTGATCCCCCCCAGAGGTCTGGCTGCAGTGAAAACGCACGGCTTTGGGGCAGGGGCTGGGTGGACAGTCATGATGCAGGGATAGGCAATCGCTCTCCTCACCCGAGCGATGAGTCTCTGGCTCAGGAAGGCCTAGGAACTGGGAGAAGAAACTGCAGGAACTAGATTCATTGTATCAGTGGGTGAATGGCTTCCTGCTGCTGTCTCTGCCCCTCAGAGCAAGATTTTTTTTAAGATTTTTATTTATTTATTTAACAGAGAGAGAGAGATCACAAGTAGGCAGAGAGGCAGGCAGAGAGAGAGGGGGAAGCAGGCTCCCTGCTGAGCAGAGAGCCTGATGCGGGGCTCGATCCCAGGACCCTGAGATCATGACCTGAGCCGAAGGCAGAGGCTTTAATCCACTGAGCCACCCAGGCGACCCTCCCTCAGAGCAGTATTGTCTGGCCTGTTCTTAAGGTTCCAGAACACTGGGAGCCTGGATCTGTCGACACCTGGAGTACCTCACAAATCAGCTTGAGACGAACAGGGTAGTAATACTCCTGCGTTAGAGGCCTGCCCCGTATTTAGTATCTCTCAATTAGGAAACCCACACACACACCACCTCCGGCTACTCTCTTGGGAGATTATGTAAGCGATGATTTCTAAGCTGGGAAAACTCTCGCAACCTTGCAAATGAGTTTGAACTCCTCTCTGCTTCCTCCAGCTGCTGCCTTGCTTAAGAGGATATAATTAGCAGTAAAGTCAATAAAATCCGGACTTTTGCAAACTCCTCCCTAAAACTGTTACCCAGCGGAGTCGGACGGCTGTTGGCACTCATCGTGAATGCCCACTTGCAGTTCTGTTCCAGCAGGATTTCACCAACCTGCTCTCCAATTCAAGAAAGAAAAAGGGGCAAGACGCGAAACTCCGCAATTACAACATGAGATAACTTGGAAGCCGGCATCCCCTTGAGATCCTTTTTAAACAGCTAAGCACCTGCAGCCCACTCTGGCTCAGGTGTGGTCCATACCTGACAGTGGTCTCATGGTGGTACCCCCAACCTCTGGTCCCCGGACCACTGTTGGACTGGCTGCCTCAAACTCACCTGGGGACCTTATAATGCAGTCTCGAGGCTCTCCCTCTGGTGATGGTTCTGTAGGTCTTGCGTGGGATGGGAGGGAAACCAAAGGGTTAGTGGGACAAACTTGCGGCTACAAGCTAATGCGCACAGCTGCGACTTTTTCCCCCAGACTTCTTTCCTTTGCCTTTAGATTTCCTTTGGAGAGGCCGATTTGAAGCTTGTCTTCCCGTTTCCCTCCCTCTCCAACCAACTCTTCCCTCGCTGCGGACTGGGGGGCGTCTCCGTGATTTCCTTTGCTGTGCATCAGGCATGCAAACGTGGGTTTGGTTACGAAAAGATGTGTCGTCCCCCCCGCCCCAAGCTCCCAGCAGACACTGACGCACAGCCAGGGGCCGCGCCCACTGGATGAACCTCGGCTTAATTCAGTAGCTCAGCATGTGCCCGACACACAGAAGAGTCAGTATCCGTCACACGGATGCTGAGTCCGAATACTGCCCTTGGGGGAAAAGATACCAGACACCTTCCTCTTCAGCGGATTTAACAGAGGCGTCAGCAAAATGGTGGGGTTTTTTTTTTTGCAAAGAAACAGGACCTTAAACAGAACCCCAGGTTGAGAAGCGACGGACTGGAATAAAAAACTAGAAGGCCGGCAGGAACCAGTGTGTCTTTCTACCACATTAAAAACAAAAAAAACCCTTCTGGTTTTGCCATTGTTAGCCTTCTTTCTCTGCAGTCCGGCGCTCGCGCCCCACGTGCGGCAGCCGCGGCCCTGCCCCGCCCCCACGCTGGCCCGAGCAAGCCCGCAGTGCACACTTCGCGCTCTCCAGCAGATCCAACACCCCTTGCTTAACATCAACATAGTTTCAACGTTGTTAAGTTGTGAGATTTCTTACAAAAACCCGACTCGAGGACTTCTGTAAACCTCAGAAAACCTGGCTTCTCACAATTCCGGAGACGCTCTGGAAAGTCTGAGGTGAGCGTGCCAGGCTGGCTGAGTGCCGCTGAGAGCCTTCTCCCCGGTCCTCTCCCTCGGAGGGGAGGAGGAGAGAAGGAGCAAGTTCTCCAGGTTCCTTCTGACGAGGGCACTAAGCCGTTCGTGAGGACTCCACCCTCGCGGCCCAATTACACCCCAAAGGTCTGGTCTCCAAATACTATCATACTGCAGGTCGGAGTTCCAACATAAGAATTTGGGGGACACACACATTCAACTCAGAGCAGGGTCCCCGATCCCAAGATCACAGGGTAGGAGAAACTGGGCTTCGAAGCTGTGCAGTTGGTTTCCTGACACCTGGCCGCCATCACTCTTTATGTTACCTGTTTGACCCTTACAGGCATTTGAACTTGCAAGCCCTGTGACTTTTCTAAGCTCACGTTCTAAAGTCCCAGAAGAAGAGTTAGACTGCCCCGGTTGTGACCGCATACCTGCCTCTGGTCCAAGCTTGGCAGGACGGGAGTCGTGGGACTCAGGGCCCACTCCACAGGACCTCCGGGAGCAGCAGTTCTGAGAAAAAGTCGAGAGCAACTTCTACAAGAAGACAGGACAGGGTCGAAGGAAAAAAGGTTAGTGATTTTCTTTAATTTTTTCTTCTGCGCGGTTAGGGGGAAGGGCAGAGGGAGAGGGAGACTCTTAAGCAGGCTCCATACTCAGCGTGGAGCCCAATTTGGGGCTCAGTCTCACAACCCTGAGATCACGACCTGAGCCAAAATCAAGAGTGAGACGCTTTACGGGCTGAGCCACCCAGGCGCTCCATTCATGAATCTCGTACACAGGTTTCCTGCACTGACGCTCCATATTTTATCTCACTTCCCCTATGACCAGGGCACAGGCATTTGCAGGAAGGTCAACAGAGTTTATGGCTGCACCTGAGTTGGTGGGCGATGCAAAGCTCTGGGTGAAGATGTTTTGTTTTAATAAATGCTACACAATAAACTCCTAAGGGCAGGCACTTTTTCCGCTTGGTTTTCTAATTAATTGCACACACCTAGGGGCGCCTGGGTGGCTTGGTAGGTTAAGGGTCTGCCTTCAGCTCAGGTCTTGATCCCGGGGTCCTAGGATCAAGCCCTGCTTGGCGGGAAGGGGGGGGTCCCCCCTGCTCAGCAGGGAGCCTGGTTCTTCCTCTTTCCCTCTGCTGCTCCCCCTGCTTGTGTGCTCGCTTGCTCTCTCGCTCTCTCAAATAAATAAAATCTTTAAAAAAATAATAATAATTCCACCCACTTAGCCTAGTGCCCGATCCACAGACATGCCCTATACACAATGTGAATGAGGAAGTCAAGGAGCTGAGCCCTGGTCATACACTGAGTGTGGTTCTCAGCTGGGAGTGCCCTTGGACTTATTGGGAAAGCCTTTAACAATCCAGGCTCCCTGGCCACATCTCCGACCTACGGAAATAAACTTTCCAGGGATAGGGCTAAAGGGTCTGCATTTTTTAAAAAGCATGCCAGGTGGTACTGATGAGCAGAGGTTATTAAAAGAAAAAAAAAACCACAGAAATACTCCAAGATCTTTTCCAACATCGACAGAATCTTTTCTCAAATTCCATAAAATAAGAAAGAAGCCAAGGAAGGGAGATAAGTAGAAGGAATAAGGATAAACAGAAAAATCGAAACCAAATGACAAAAACGAAACCAAAGACAAAAATTTTCAAGCTTTTCCAGCAAGCATTTCTATCTAACAGTGTTTACTTAACACAAGCTAAATTAGCACAGACTGGACCTTAAATCTCTCTGAAAATATTCTGTGTGTTAACTAACTAGAATTTACATAAAAACCTAAAAAAAAACCAAATAGGTGATGGGGATTAAGGAATACACTTGGGCTGAACACCAGATGTTGTAAGGAGGTGTTGAATCACTATTTTCTACACCTGAAACTCCTAATACACGGTATGTTCACTAACTGGAATTTAAATGGAAACGGAAGGAAGGAAAGAAAGGGAAAGGGAAAGGAAAGGAAAGGAGGTTGGAAGCTCTCCGGAAACTATTGCTCCTATTTTCCTTGTGAAAAAGCAAGCGGCCCCTTTGCAATTTGTAAAAGGTTGACTTTCGGGGGACTGCTTTGTCACCTTCACTGTCCGAGGATGTCTAAATGGCCCACAAGATTACGTGCTGAGTTTTCTCTGGGAGGAATCGATTTTGTTCTCTGGGAGTGTTAGAGGCTAGAGGGCTGTAAGTCCGAACGGGCACGAAGCCTGAGGATTCATCCGCGCGAGGCCGGCCTGCTGGGGGGTCCTCGTGTCCCCAAGCGATGCGGCCCAATCCACCGCGGAGCACGTGGCGCTCGCGTGAGCCCCACTGAGCGGCCGCCCACAGGTCGCTGGCGTTTGCAGGTGCAGCCCAGAGCCGGGAAACGTCAGGTTACACTTTCTTTACAACAAATATGTGAGGGCAGGCAGCCCCGGGCTCATGGGACATGGAGAACGGGGGTCTCGGTGCCGGGGTCCCAGGGCCAAAGCCAAAGGTTTTGAGCAGGAGCCTGACAGCAGCTGCCAACTGGGGATGGGGGTGTGGTAAGGGGGGGGTTGGCCGTGCAAACAGGACTCTCTACAGGATCGAAACCAGGGACCTGCAAACTCAGGGAATTAACTGACCATCTTCTTTCTCATGTTGTATGTGTGAGCTGGCTGGAACCTTATACCCAGCATTTGTGTTAAAAAAATTTTTTTTCATTTACATATGTATCTGTTTGTTTCCTGATGCGTACAGAATCTCTGGCAAGGCGTGCAAGGAGCAGGTGGTAATAGTTGCTTCCGGGGAAGGAAACTGGGTAGCTGCGAGGTTTATTTTCTTCTCTATCCTGGTGTCACTCTTGCATGTTCTATCAAACAATTATTTTACCTATTGAACAAAGTGTGTGACAGTTAAACATTGGACCCGGGAGGAGAATGTCCCTGATGTGGCCTGGAACTCCGAGTTGATGCCAAGCACGGAGAACCTTACATTCCGAGCCTGGGAGACAGGCCACTTCCTCAGGCTCAGCAGACTGGCCCTGCTGCCCCGGAGGCTAACACCAGCTTCCCTGTCCCCCAGGTTTGATAGGAGAGAGAGAGAGAGAGAGTGTGTCACTGGGAGCACAGGCCAGTGGTCATCCGCCCCTTCGGTGGGTGCAAGCTGGCTGGCCCACCAACCTCCTGGGGTGGACTCCACAGCCCAGGGGTCTCTGTCCCACCCCTGTTCCCGCCCCCGCCCACAGGTGCCCCAGCACCCCGTCTGTGGCAACCTCACCCCTAGAAGGCAGAGACGAGGCCCCGTTCATCATTTGATCCCCAGCCCCAGCAAACTGCCTGGCCCGTGGGAGTGCTGGGGACAATGTTGAATGAATGGACAAGTGCATGAACAAATGGGTCAGTGACATCTTGTTCTTTACTGTCCAAAGTCCCGAGAGAAGAGAGATGTTACCCGAAGCGGACAAGACTCTGGACAGTATCCAGCGTTTGTAGACAGGGCTTCACCGTCTACACAGCACCTTTGTGCAAATTAGGAAAATGCCCTCCTCTGGGCAGATGCCACCCCACAGGCCACAGCCTGGTGCAGAAGGAGCCCCTGGGAGAAGGAGAGGGGAGACAGCTAGATCAATGAGCTCGGGTTGGATTTTAAGCCCTGCTCACGCCTGGGCTGGGCATCTCTGTGCAGGGTCCGAGCCACAGGAGCTGGGTGGCTCTGGAATTCCTTTCCTTCGCCCCGCAGCTTCTCCATTAGGCCACCTTGGTCCCCCACTCTCCTCCAGCCTGGCCACTGGCCTCCCCGCAGCTCTTCCCCGGGTCCCGTACCCATGCCCCTGCCCCCGGCTCCTCTTCCTCCCCTCTCGGTCTCTCCCCAACACTTGTCCTCCCGCTGTTTCTCAGCCCCACCCGTTCTGTGTTTTCAACCCATACTACGTGCTGGACGCGTTTTCTCATTCTATCCTGGGGCGCTGAATTGAGGGAGCTCGTCCCCCCACCCCCTACCGTGTTAGGCAGAAAACCTGCCAAGTCTTAAGGAACAAAGTCAGTAGTTTAATCCAAGTTCACGTGACTTCAAACGTGAAGTTTGGGCTTCTGCTCCGGCTGAGATAGAGTAATGGACACTGGGTTTCGTCCTCCTGCCTGAAATAACTAAAAGGCACAAAATAGATGAAACATAAACTTAAGGAGCCCTACAATTGCCATCGCCTCCTGCTTTGAGACAGTTTCCTGAGGCCACACAGGAGGGGAAACTGAGGCCGTGCTCTGTGATCTCGGTGAGTGAAGACAGAGCTGAGGGTCTGGGGACACCAGAGCAGCCAGAGTGGAGGACAGAATATGAGAGAGGACAGAGAACCCTGGAGAGTGCAGAGTGGGGACCCTGGTCAGGACACTGGCTGTGGGGAAGGAACCATCCAAAAGGCTTGGATGGAACCATGCCTAGTGCCAACAGAGGGCCAGGAATTGTGCCCGAATTGTTTTCTTTTCAGCCATACTGACAAAAACTTATAATCCGTGGCGCCTTAGGTAGTGCACTCAGGAAAGTCTTATGTGGGTGTAGGGAGTATTTAGCACTAGACTGAGCCCTGTTCTCAGTCCACCTAACAAATCATGAAGGCAAGACTCGAAAGGATCAAACTACTTCCAAGTAACTGCATCCCAGAACAATGTTCAGGAAGATTTGTAGTGATACACAAATATCTAACACACAACAATAATCCACAATGCCTGGCATCCAATCAAAGATTGGCAAAGAAGCAGGAAACCGTGATCCCAATTGAGAATAATTAATCACCTGCCATTGGCTGTAAAGTTGTTTTGGTTGTCCATTTACATTTTTCTCTTGTGTTACCTTATTTAAAAATAGAGTATTAGAGACTTCTCCTTCAAGGTGTTTGAACACAAGTTTTCATCTCTTTTTCACCCTACAAGCCAACAAAAATAACAGTAAGGAAACCAAAAGGTGTAAACAAACAGAGAGAAAGAAAATGGAAAAGACGATGACCGTAGTCAAGAGATGTCGACAAACTTGGAAGGAGGACAATGAGTGAGTTGTCCCTGACTTAGCAGAGAGGACCTATTAAAAGAGCGTATTCATTCTAGTGATGGAATAAAGGAAATCAAGATGAGAGGTAGTTCTACAGGCTTAAATGTGGGAGGGGCACTTGGCTCGGCTCAGTTGGAAGAGCATGTGACTCTTGAACTTGGGGTTGTGAGTTCAAGACCCACATTGGCTATAAAGGTTACTTAAAAAATAAAATCTTGGGACGCCTGGGTGGCTCAGTCAGTTAAGTGTCTGACCTTGGTTCAGGTCATGATCTCAGGGTCCTGGGATCCAGGCCCTAGGATCCTCCCTCTGCCCCTCTCCCCGCTCTTGCGCACGCGCGCACGTTCTCTCTCTCTCAATAAATAAAATCTTTAAAAAATAATAATAAAAGAAATTTAAAAAAAGAGGCTTAAATGTGGGATGAAAATCTCAACTTAGAGTGTTGGCAAAAATCTACGTAACCCTCAGGTCTCCTCCCCTCAGCCTGAGTAGCTGTGAGGTATCTCTTCCTCACCGCAACAGCGGGGAAGTGGTTACCGCCCAGAAGCAGAAGCAGAGTATCTCTGAGCTTAGGAACACCTATCACTGCTAGTGGTGGGAGGGAGACACCATACTGAAAGATAGCCTATTGAATGGTAAGAACCCCCAGATTCTTGGCTTGAATTCCAGAATGCTCTCAGCTAAACATATCTCTTTGATCTACCCACTGCTCCCAGAAAAAGTTGAGAAGATTCCCCTCTGGGTAGCTTTACCATCCCAAGCAAAAGCCCTGTAGATGCTGACATTTGGGGTCTCCGAATGAAGAACAGTTCCCTATGGTTAGCTCATTAGTGGACGATCTTTGCCCATGCCCACAGAACTAGTCAGATTTGTAGTGCCTTGTTCTTAAATATGAATTGACTACTAGACATATGAGGAAACCCTATAACTTTACAGACAAAAAAAACCCTAAAGAAACAGAAAAAGGATTTTAGAAGACTGGCAATGCAGGGAGCGGAGGCAAATTCATAAAAGATATAAGTAATAGGTGCAGACAGATAAAAAGATACTGCACCAGGGCACCTGGGTGGCTCGGTTGTTGGGCATCTGCCTTCAGCTCAGCTTTAGGATGTTTTTAAGATTCCAAAAATGAAACATAAATCCACTTATTCTCTACTTTATGTCTACTTTCCAGGCAGATTCCTAGAAATACTTTATGTAAGGGTGGGGAAATTGCATATGTGAAAGTCTAAGGAGTTTGCTTAAAGAAAGCAGATCATCTTAATTTTCCTCTTCAATGAAAGACATTCATTTTCTCTTTCTGGTTCTCAAAGACTCATTCCATTGGTACATTTTTGCTGCGCAGAGGCCCTTGTAAATATTAATCACTTTGGGTTTGTACAGCAGAAAACTCTCCTTTCATTCAGTGGGGCTTGTTGCATGCTTCCAGCCAGGAAGAAACTGTGTCTTTCCTTAGATTTTTTGATTCTCCTTTGCATCCAAGATCATGGCCAGCTAGTGGACTACTGGGCTATTGCAGACTCCAGATTATGTCCAAATGATTCTCTTTCCCCCTGCCCCCCAAACCATCACCATCACCAGTGTGGACAGGCTGTTCTTTTTTTTTTTTTTTATCTTTTTTTTTTTAAGATTTTTTATTTATTTAGAGAGAGAGAGATTGAGAATGAGAGGGGAGAAGGTCAGAGGGAGAAGCAGACTCCCCACAGAGCCGGGAGTCCGACATGGGACTCGATCCCGGGACTCCGGGACCATGACCCGAGCCGAAGGCAGTCGCTCAACCAACTGAGCCACCCAGGCGCCCCCAGGCTGTTCTTTTTTTAAGAAAGCATGAGAGCAAATGTCAGGTGTGTCAGATGTCTGAGAAATGGCGTTATGTGATTTCACGAACTAGTGACTTCCAGCAAACCAAGTTCTCCCTTCCAGTTTATCTTGGTCCCACCAGCAGGTGGGTTTCTGCTCAGTTCAGGGACCACTCATGGCATTCTTTGCATGGCACAGAATTGACCTAAGCTTGCCTAGTGTTCACATCCTACAACTATCCCGGCTCAGAGGGATGGTGGCGAGCAGAGCAGCGGGGAGTGTAATCTGTAGAGGGATGACTGGGCTGCCAGGAGACGGAAGGGGTAGAAGAAGGAATTATGGCAAGTAATGTGGCTCTTCTTTCTCGCGTTCCTTTGTAGCCAGAGTTACATTAGGGCAGCTCTTTAGAAGGCTTTCACAGCAAGGCAGGGAAAGATTCATCATCCTTTCTACAGTGTGAATGAGCACCTGCCAGGCGTGGGGTCTGCCTTTCCCTCTCAATCATGTCGGGGAGAACAGAGCTGAGAGGCTTTTCATGATCTTCTGAGATCGCCAAAAAGCTGCCTAGGAAGTGCTTCTCTATTCATTTTGTGAACTTTGAAAGTCTTCACCTTCAAGAGCAGAGATAGATCATTTCCCCAAGGGGATCCTCCCTCTCTCCTGGATCACAAGTTCCTCAAGGACAGGAAAAAGTTCACATACGATTTGTCATAAGACACAGAACCCAGTGAGTGTGTTGTCCATGGTCATGACCATGGATGCATGGTCAATGAGGAACTGAAGATGCCTAGAGACATGTCTTCTCCTTTGGAAGTTTAAAAATGATTATTTAAGGGGTGCCTGGAGGGCTCAGTTGGTTAAGGTCCAACTCTTGGTCTCAGCTAAGGTCTTGATCTCAAGGTCATGAGTTCAAGCCCCACATTGGACTGTATGTATGCTGGGTGTAGAACCTACTTTAAAAAAGTTATTGGGGCTCCTGGGTGGCTCAGTCACTAAGTGTCTGCCTTCGGCTCAGGTCATGATCCCAGAGTCCTGAGATCGAGCCCCGCATCAGGCTCCCTGCTCAGAAGGAAGCCTGCTTCTCCCTCTCCCACTCTGCCTGCTTGTGTTCCCTCTCTTGCTGTCTCTCGCTCTGTCAAAAAATAAATAAAATCTTAAAAAAATAAAAATAAATTAAAAAGTCATTACTTAATTCCAAAGGATACACGTACCCCTATGTTTATAGCAGCATTATTTACAATAGCCAAATTATGGAAGCAGCCCACATGTCCACTGATAGATGAATGGATACAAGGAAGCAGTATAGATACACAATGGAATACACTGCAGTCATAAAAAGAATGAAATCTTGCCATTTGCAATGGCATGGATGGAGCTATAGAGTATAAAGTTTAGCAAAATAAATCAGAGAGAGACAAATACTGTATGATTTCACTCATATATGGCATTTAAGAAATGAAGCAAACGAGCAAAGAAAAAGAGAGAGGAAGACAAACCGAAAACCACTCTTAACTCTAGAGGACAGACTGATGATTGCCAGAGGGGAGGAGGGTGAGGGGATGGGCGAAATAAGTGATGGGGATTAAGGCAAGTACTTGTCCTGATGAGCACTGGGTGATGTAGGGAAGTGCTGAATCACTATATTATACACCTGAAACTAATATAACACTATGTCGACTATATTGAAATTTAAGAACAGTGATTATTATTATCCAGGACATACTTCCTTTTGTTTATTTATTTTCTTGTTCATAGCCAATGAACAAAACTCCCAAGAAGTGATTTTTATGGAGTTTTAATTTTTTGATTTTTATTTTATTTTTTACGATTTTATTAATTTATTTGAGAGACAGAGAGAGCATGTGTGCAAGAGCAGGGTGGGGGCAGAGAGAGAAGCAGACTCCCCACTGAACAGGGATCATGACCTGAGCCCAAGGTAGAAGCTTAACCGACTAAGTTTTTATATAGTTTTATAGTTTTTTATTATTTTTTAATTTTTTTAAAGATTTTATTTATTTATTTGACAGAGAGAGATCACAAGCAGGCAGAGAGGCAGGCAGAGAGAGAGGGGGAGGCAGGCTCTCTGCTGAGCAGAGAGCCCGATGCGGGGCTCCATCCCAGGACCCTGAGATCACGACCCGAGCCGAAGGCAGAGACTTTAACCGACTGAGCCACCACCCAGGCACCCCTAGTTTTATATGGGTTTTAAACAAACAAAACTTTACCCAATCAATTTTCTTCCCAACTGAAGCTACCAAGAGAGTACTTAAAGCAAAAATTAAAATTCCAGAGACTTTTCTGAGGTACAATAAATATCATTAAGCCAATAGCTCCCTTTTAGGCTGTTTTGTTATCTCTATGAAATGATCCTAATTTCCTTAAAAAAAAAAAAATCAAGTCGCATACAGGCTACTCCTCTGCCTTGATTACTAGGGCCCATCCCCTGATCTACCTTCAAAACCCAACCAAGAAGTCACCTTGTCTGGGACGTCTCCCCTGCCACTGTCCCGCCTTCAAACTAAATGAAGTTATCTGCTCCTCTGTGGTTGGAACATGTTTGATTGTTATATGAATCACCAAATTGTAATTTGTTTACTTTGTAAGAACCTTGAGGACAAGGATAATGTCATACTTACATCTAGGTGCCCTAACTTAGGAACTGGCCTATCTCAGAGCAGTCGGTAAATGTTGGTGGAATTGAATCGAATGGTAATAAAGAATGTTCTCTTATTTGTGACTTTAATCATACGAAGTCGCACAATTAGGTAAAATGATTCCATGGTTAGTTAAATACTTGACAAATTGCCTTTATTTATTTATTTTTTTTGACAAATTGCCTTTATTAAAAAGATTAAAATTACATGAAATCAGTGTCCTGGAACATCCTAGACATATGGTCATGTGGCTTTAAAGTCGCATAACACCAGCAGCTTGGACTGATTTAATTTGACAAAGTGAGGGGCTCATTGGCATTTGAAAGAAATGTCAGACAACACCACAGGGATGGAGGGTGGGGGTGGGGAGGGGGAGCTGTTTCAATTAATTTCAGTTGCCAAAGGGAAGTGATTCACTTCCAAGTGATTTGTTTTGACTCTGATATTATTTTCCTAGCACGGATCTGGTCTTACATCTTCTAGTAATTGGTTTAATACCATTGGGTGTTATTTGGCCCTTTTTCACATACGCGCTGAATCACTCACTTCTAAAATATAAGAAAACAGTTATTTTAAGATCTTGCTGATTAAAGAGCTAGATTCTCCCAGTGTTAAGTTCGGTTCTCAGGGAAGTTAGGAGAACTCTTAGTACAGAGTTACCTTAAAAGCAGTGAAAACTATCGGGGTTAAGCCCACTTGGATTATGAAAGAATAGTGGAGAGTGGTGGGAATTTAATCTAGTGGTGAGAAATTAATCTTTCGAGGCTGGAAAAAAAAAAGACCTGCAGCATTAAAGCATTTCATTAGTTCATTTGCTCATTCAACAAACTTATATTGAGGCTTACAAACAGCATGGCAGTGGCCATGGCCTACAATGGGTTCTTCCAAAAAATGCTGGAAAGAGTGTCCCAGAAGATTGACAAATTAAATGTCCTTCTCTAAGAACTCAACTGAATGTCCTAACTTATTTTGGCTGCTGAGGCATAAAACAAATCCTAATTGGGTTCTTAGAAGAAGGGTCAACATAAAGCGAACTCAGTCTCGTCGGAATTGGATTAACCCTGATATTGTATCCTTAATTGTATATTTCTGCAGACAGGACTTAACCTACAAAGAAGTACGAGTGTTGACAAGGCTTGTGGGTGCACAATTCAACCCTGAGTTATTGCTTATTTGTTTGTTTGCTAATGCGCTATACCCTTCAGTATGAAAAGTAGGCAACGGAGTGTCTAGAATATGGCTCCTCCTGGGCTTTGTCCTTTGTTTTCAACAACCTCAGAACCAGATGATTGAATGTGGGTGTTCATCTGAACCAACAAGCCATCGTGTAAAAACATTAATTTTGAACCTGTTATGTCTGTGAGGCACTAAGCATGCCCAAAGTGTAAGCTATGGTCTCTGTCTTCACTGGGCTTGTAGACTCTCAAAGGGAAGAAGAACGTGTGTATAAGAAGATACAAAAAAAAAAACAAAACATTGGAGAAACATGCAAAATGTTTACTAGAATATAGACCATAAGTGCATGTGGTCTATATCGACTGTAGTAAGATCAGGGCTGGAGAGGCTGGTTGGGGAAATAGAGGGGGGAGAACTTGACAAAGCCCTTGGAGGGGAATTAGGGGTGCAGGGGTGGGAGAAGGGGAGGGAGCGGGAATTCTCCTTTGAGGAGGTCCCCACCTGGTCCATTCCCTTTCCTTCCTCGGTCTCACGCTTACCAGCATTTAATTAGTCCCCTTTTGCGAGGTTTTGCTGTGGTAACAAACACTCCCCAAAATCTCGGCGACTCACGGCCACCGAGTTTTCTCTCTCGCCCTTGGTACGAGTCTACTACAGTGGGTTGCCGCTGTGCTCTGTGTGTCTCTCCTTCATTCTGGGCTCTGAAGAAACAGCACCTGCCCGGGGATTTCCTAGCCTCCAGGTAGAGGGGCAAAAGACCAGAAAAGTGGCAGGACCACGAAATGCCTCTCAAAACCTTTGCTCAGACGTGGCCTATGTCACTTCTTCCGAGAGAGCGCATTTGGTCAAAGCCCGTCCCACACTGTGCCTATGTCAGTGGTTTGGGAAAACAAAACCCTTTCACAGGGAGTTTCAGTGACTAATTGGGAACCTACACAACAGGCTTTTTTTTTTTTTAAGATTATTATTTATTTATTTATTTGACAGAGAGAGAGAGAGAGAGAGAGAGAGAGATCACAAGTAGGCAGGGAGGCAGGCAGAGAGAGAGGGGAGAAGCAGGCTCCCCACTGAGCAGAGAGCCCGATGCGGGGCTCATCCCAGGACCCCGAGACCATGACCTGAGCCGGAGGCAGAGGCTTTAACCCACTGAGCCTCCCAGGTGCCCTACAATACAGTCTTCAACAGCATTTGAATTTACTTCCCCCCTGAGGAGAAAACACACTGGGGTGAGGGGTGGGAGTGAGAAGCCGAGGGCCAAGAACGCCAGGTTCCTGACTGACAGCGAAGTTCCCCACGCACACGAAACAAACAAACAAGCATCCAACGCTGCCGCCGGGGAAGGCCTGACTCTGGGAAGCAAGGCATTCCCACCTTCGTGACAACTGAATGTGACAGAAGCTAATAGAGGAGGAGGAAGGGGTTGGATCCCTCTGCTCCTGTCTTTATTTACAGCAAAGGACAGAACACTTTGTCACCTTGGAAACGGCCCACAAAGGCGGCGTGCAAAGCTCTAGGAAATCCCTGTCTGCTCTCTCCTCTCTCCGAGGTGGCTGGGGCTAAGTATAGGGGTGGGGTCCTCCACCACCCCACTGCCCTGGGGCTTCGGTATTGTGTCGTCAGGCAGGTTGCTCCCGCGGGGAAGCAAAGGCTGTTTGGCCTTTGATGGCCACAGCTGACTACAGAATATGGGCCTCCTTGTCTTTGGTATTCAAAGATAACCCCGCTCACAGGGGAGAGTGGAGCCACAGTGTTGGAACCCGTGACCTACAAGGGAGACAGTCCAGTCTCTTTGCTGGATAACTATGCTTCACAAGTCCTAGTGCGGTCGGTGGTCTCACAACTTATACTGCCCTTATTCTGAGTAAACCATAACCCCCTGGGAGACTCTGCCGTCATTCCCGAAGGTCCCCTGTGTGTCACTGCTTGCACCTGTCTAGTTCCTAACCTTCTCTTGCCTTTCTCTCCTAAGTCGCGTAAACACGGCACTAGTAAAAATTCCTTCTTTTAAAGATTTTTATTTATTTCTTTGTTTTAGAGAGAGTGAGTGAACAGGGGGAGGGGCAGAGGGGGAGGAGGAGGGAGAGGGAGAGAATCTCAAGCAGATTCCCCACTGAGCATGGAGCCCGACTCGGGGCTCGATCTCAGGACCCTGAGATCATGACCTGAGCCCAAACCAAGAGTCAGTGGCTTAACCATCTGAGCCACCCAGGTGCCCCCACCAGTAAAATTCTTTAAGAAGCTGATGGGCTTCTGTCACAGAGCAGAAGGAGACTCTAAAGATTTTTATTTATTTATTTATTAGGAAAGAGAGAGAGTGAGAGAGAGCAGGTCAGAGTGAGAAGCGGACTCCCCATGGAGCTGGGAGCCCGATGTGGGACTCGATCCCGGGACTCCGGGATCATGACCTGAGCCGAAGGCAGTCGCTCAACCAACTGTGCCACCCAGAGGCCCCCAGAAGGAGACTCTAAATGAGAAGATTGCTCAGCCTTCTTGCTGTGTGAGCGTGGAGCCAGGTTGATGTGCTACCATCCTGGTTTTCTTGGCCTGTGAAAGGGGGCTTGGGCTTTCCAGACGCTACCAGTTAGGTAGGAGCACACAGTGAAGGGAGCCCAGCCCATCCGTAGCCCCACCAAGTGGTATGGGAGCTCCACAGCGCTCGTGTGCCTGAGGCTGCTCCTACAGGACTAGTCAGAAATTGTGGGGCCTTTTTTTTTTTTTTTTTTGCGTTTTGCTGGAGGAAACATCTAATTTTGTTCAAGAGGAAACATTACTGATCAAGACTTTATAATAAATTCCAGTTCATTTGAATACTAAACTTCAGAGTACTTACATGTCTCCACGTATAATATCGTCTAATGGCAATGACAACAGACTGAAGGAAACTGAACTTTTTTTTTTAACGTTTATATATTTAGGGGCCCCTGAGTGGCTCAGTCGTTAAGAGTCTGCCTTCAGCTCAAGTCATGATCCCAGAGTCCTGGGATCGAGCCCCGTGTCGGGCTCCCTGCTCAGCAGGAAGCCTGCTTCTCCCTTTCCCACTCCCTCTGCTTGTGTTCTCTCTCTCGCTGTCCCTCTCTCTGTCAAATAATAAAAAATAAAATCTTAAAAAAATAAGATTTATTTATTTTTTATTTATTTGAGAGAGAGATTGAGCCCAAGCTGGGGCGGGGCGGGGGGGAGGGGGTTGCGTTATGCAGGGGACAAGGAGAGAGAGTCTCAAGCCGACTCTAAATTCAAGGTGTTATTGTTGTTATTGTTGTTATTATTATTATATTAGTGATTGTTACAGGAAATTTGTGATTGTGTTCAAAATATATGGGGTGCTGATGGTGGTTTGTGTCTTACCAACACCATCTATGGTTGTTTTCTAATAGCATGCCCCAAGCGCCCCTGGCATTTTAAGTGAGCACATACTATGAAAGCAGTTTCAAAACACAGAGCAAGGACAGCCTTGGACTCCCTGGAAGCCATCAGGGAGACACGCTGACTTGGATTGGAAGCCTGGTTTCACCTTTTAATGTGTGAGCGCTGGGCTATCACTCATTCTCTCTGAGCCTCATTTCCTGTGGGCTTTGTAACTTCCCCTGAGGGTCATTGCCAAGTTTTGTGAGTTAGCACGTGTAAATTAAAAAGCAAAAAACGTGATTCATAGGCTGTGCCCTATAAATGTTAGTTCCTGAGGCTGAAAAGCTGGTTTACGAGGAGTGCTCCAGGTATTTTTACTCGCTTTCTATTTTAGCAAAAGATCGATAAACTTAAGAGTCAGGAAACACTTTCAGTCAGAGATAATATATATATATATATATATATATTTTTAGTGCGAGAGATAAGCACCCAAACTTAGATCGCCATCTTCCTTCACGACAAAGCTAAGAGCTGGAGCGCAAGCCCTCCCTTGGTGAGATTTGTGTCTTTTACCAAGCGAGATGTTGCAACTTCTTTTATTTAAAACAATTAGAAAGTTTCAAGGGGACGAGAACTCAAAAGCTGCTAATGCTGTGTGGACGTCATTCAATAAGAGAAAGATGCCGACTCAGATAATGTACTTCTAGCTCCAGAAAGGTTCGATACTGCCGTACTCTACACGCACAGGGCTTGATCATGTAGATGAGAATCATGCAAATCCGTTTGGGGATGTCTCTTCCCCTTCTCAGAGTCTGGGTCCAAGTTCCAAGCTCCTCACATAGAAGGCTTCTAATGCTCAAAATCTGGACCCTTTTGCTGTTTCCACCCCAAAGATTAGAATTCCCTTGAGACTGCCTCCCCTTTGCCAAGTTTATTTCTCTTCATATTTGCAGAACAAAGCCATTACACTGGGGGGAAGTTTTGAGGGCACAAACTGTAGCAAGCAGGCTGAAATGACTAATATGTAATTTAGTTAAAAGTCTGTCTGGAGTAGCTTGATTCACAGACCTTGCTTTTGCGGCAGCCCATTTTGGTGGCAGGACTTCATCTTCCCCAAAGCCTGGACTGTTTTGGAGCAACAACCGACGAAGTCTCCTAAGGTCCAGAAGTATCTATTCAGTATGTGGGGTTTCCCAGAGATTCAGGAAAGACATTCTTGAGCCTTTTCTAGCGCAAATGTGTTTTTCTTTAAACACAAATGAATATAATTAATCCCCCAATTTCTAAACCAGTGGTAAACAATCTTTTCATGCAAAGGGCAATGTAAAAAGGTAAAATGAAAAGTTTACAGCTGCCAGTCTCTTATTTTTTCCCAAATGAAAATGCCTTTATTTTTTCCCCTCTGTATAAAAATGGTATAAACTCAGAAAAAATTAAAGCTGTTTTGTAGTCAATAAATATGAATATCTAGACCACTAAGGAAGCAGCAAAGCGGAGGCTTTTTTTCAATCTTTTTGTGAAATTAGATCAAAATGCAAGGCCAGTAGCAGGCAGCCTTCAACCCACAGAGCACTCATCACTTCACTAAAAGTAGAGAGTTTCTCTTTTAACTGTGGTCTCTTCAAAATTATTATTACAGCAAATAATGTAATTATATACTTGAATGTCACAGGAGAATCACATTGAAAACCATTACTGAATTCAATACGGACATTACTTTAAAAATAAATGTTCATGTGTGTATACACATACATACATGTATCCATAGATATGCATATGCACATGTGAGTGTATGTGTGTGTTGTTTATATATGTATATGAGAAGCCTTATACCTCTGCAAGTTGAAGTAATTCTAAAATACTGTTTAAGTATGGGGAAATAGCTATCTCTAGTTAGTCCCTTCTGCTTACGGAGCCTCATGGAAGCAGGAATGGTGAGAAAGAAGAAAAGAAACACAGACATTTTAAATCCTCGTACTCTCTGTTGCTAAAATGTGAAGCTCAGAATGGTGGCCTTTTCAGAGCGCCTCGATGGGTCTAGATGAGCAGAGGTGCACCAGAGTGGAGACTAGAGGGTAGAAGAGTGAAGTTACGCTGAATTCACCATATTGGGAATCAGAAAAGGCTGTAACTTCCTCTAGGGAGCCTGTGGATTATTTGGGTTGTTGTGAAGGTGGGAAAAGAGGAGAGCCTGGCAGTGGGATAGAAGTGAGATCTAGAGGTCAGCCAGATGGACTCAGGGCCAGAAGTGACCATGAGACCATTTGCTTCCAAAAATTGCAATATTATATTGAGAGAAGTGGGAGGATAGGCATTGCAATCAGCAAAAATGGGAGTTAGGTAATTATATTTAGGTCTCAAAGGACCAGAACCTTTGTAGGCAAAAACACCCATTCATATTTGAGCATTCAGTCAAGTCGGGAGAATATGCACCAAACTATCAGGTCATAGAGGTTATAATTCATTAGGTTTAGAATGGGGCCCATGAATATTTTTTTTTTAAGATTTTATTTATTTATTTATTTATTAGGAAAGAGAGAGAGTGAGAGAGAGCATGAGAAGGGAGAAGGTCAGAGGGAGAAGCAGACTCCCCATGGAGCTGGGAGCCCGATGTGGGACTCGATCCCGGGACTCCGGGATCATGACCTGAGCCGAAGGCAGTCGCTCAACCAACTGCGCCACCCAGGGCCCCAGGCCCATGAATATTTTTATTTGAAAGTTTATTCAGGGGGTACTTGGATGGCTCTGTCAGTTAAGTGTCTGCCTTTAGCTCAGGTCATGATCTCAGGGTCCTGGGATGGGGCCCCGAATTGGGCTTCCTGCTCAGTGGGGAGCCTGCCTCTCCCTCTTTTTCTGCCCCTCCCCACCTCTGCTTGTTCTCTCTCTCTCTCTCTCTCTTACTTCCTCTTATTCTTTCTCAAATAAATAAAAAAAAATCTTTTAAAAATAAAAAAATAAAACTTTATTCAGGAAAGTTATGAAAACACTGATGAGAGAAATAAAAGACCTAGGTATATACAGATATATATATATATATATCATATATATATCATGTTATATATGTACAGATATTATACCTGTAGGAGCCCAGGGAGGGCACCTTCTGTGGCAGGGACAGCAGGGTGGCTCTGTGCAGAGAGGAGCACGGAAGGACAGCTTCTATGGGGTGCTGGGCAAACAGCCCCACTGGGATAATCAATGATAATCTCACCTTCATTTGTACCCACAAATGGGTAGGTAGGGTCTTGAGACATCTGGACTGTGTGATATCAATGTGGTTTGCATGGCTTAGTTTTTTTAAAGGTTTGGATTTATTTATTTATTTGAGAGGAGAGAGGGAGAGAGAAAGTGCGTGTGTGCGCATGAGCGGGTGAGGGGCAGAGGGAGAGGGAGAAGCAGACTCCCCACGGAGCAGGGAGCCCCACATGGGACTCGATCAGAGGACCCCCAGGGATCTTGACCCCAGCAGAAGGCAGACGCTCAACCAACTGAGCCACCCAGGCACCCTTGGTTTATTTATTTATTTTTAAACCGAGGAAAGAGGATTCAATTTATATTATATAGAAAGATCTCACTTATTTTATACTATTAGGAAATGTGATATTCCAAGTAAGTCAATTTTCCAGACAATTGGAATAGCCCTCTAAGATTGTACCATTGTAATCTTTCTGCTGGAAAGACTGCCAAAATATGCTACGCTTTGGTATTTTCTCAGAGAAAAAGAGTGCATTTAACCCTTCTCTGGTATCTTCAAGTCATCGTGAGTACTGATGACTTTTTGTGCCATGGTATGGCAAGGCCCCTGGGCTCTGACACAGGTAGGGCTCTGCTCTCCTAAGATAAATGGGGCCTGGTCTGCTATACTTTCTTGGTTCCTATGTCCACCCTGGTGGTTTTTCCCTCTTGCATGGGTATTGGCTGTCAACAGACACGTCTTGCCTCTCTTGAGGGGACAGTGTCTAGGAATCTAGTTTAAACTCATCATCCTTTTAATCTGATATTTCATCTGCTTTGGATCTAGAAGTCACATGACTCTTATACATGTTCTTTCTTAAAAAAGCAAAAAAAAAAAAAATTACATTCTGACAGAGGGTCGGAAAGGTTTGCTTAGGAATGAAGTGCAAGTCTTTAAGATAGTCATTTTGTCTCTTTGGAGGCATTTTGATTTAACTTTTGGTCTTGGCTGTTTTGCCCCAAATTGAAGTTACCGGATAAGGGGCTTCCCGAGAAGTGGTTTTAGTGTACATATAATTGAGATCCTGGGGAGATGGGAACAGATAATGGTGGCCCCCCATCTTACCCTTAGCAACATTATCCTATTCGTTTTATGGAAATTGTAGTTAATATTCGGAATTAATTAGATTGTACAATCAGTTTCAAAAGCATAATGCAGTGGTGTATAAAATTTAATAATGCATAAAACTTGTTACGGAAATTTAAAATTTTAGGGCCCAGATGAAATTCAGACATGAATTTTGTATGAAGAAATGAACCAAAATAGTTTTGTTAGTGTAATTTGCTTTATTACAAGGGAGAACATCCACAGCATCATTTAAATACTATACCATTCATCACACACGATGCTTCCCAGCAAACTAATTTAAGATAGAATCCAGACTTGATAAATATCAAAAGGGTATATCACTGTCCTATCTCTGCCTATTTTTTTTTTTTTTGAAGATCAGCAGGCTTAGTAAAAACAGACTCTTTAAAAGAAGCATTATCATATACAGAGAAGACTGGAAATCATAAGTGATGGGAGCAACTTCCCTTGATTATGACAGGAAGCCTGCATATGTAATCTTGGTAGCGAATAAACATCTTCAATTTCTAGTATTATATCATCCAATTCCAGGAAAACATTATCATAATATGAAATAGATGAGAAAGTAAATAGCAAATCAGAACTATCTGGCAATGAGAAATACTAGGTTTTTCTCTCTCCTGAGTCGAGGCCGCCTGGATTAATAAGAAAAGCTGGTGGAAGGTGGTCCTCGGTTCAAATCCCAATGCCTGTGTGACTTTGGCCAAGTTCCTCAATTTCTCTCAACCTTAGTCCCTCTGAGCATCCTGCAGTGGAAATGATCTTTCCTTCCCAAGGGTGGATAATATTTAAATGAGATAGTGTACATTTAGCACTTTACCCTACATCCCCTCTTTTGGGAAACTGTAGTCCTACACTGTTGGCCTACTGGTCCTCACCTCCAACCCCTCTTGTATCTATTATCTTTGTAGGGGCCTCCAGGCACCCCGCCAGGAAGCTAGTGGTTGTCCCTTCCCTCCCCTTCCTCCCTCTGGTTCCAAATGGCCCCCTGCCCCCAATTCTTGTTTGAGTTAGGAGTCAGATGTATCTATTTTGAGATTGCCTGATCTGCGCATACGACAAAGTGTGTCCTTAACCCACACTGGCGAATGCTTATAACCTAGAATTTTCTTGAGGGGAGGAATTGTAGTTTTTTTAATCTCTGGAGATATCATCTATGGAACTGAAGTAAAATAAAAGAGAAATAGCTCAAAAAAAAATCCCAGTTGCCTCTCTCCCTTTTCTTGCTTAGGCTCAAGATGCTGACTTGAGTGGCTCTGGTGTCACTGGCCTTGCCCCACCACGCCACGCAGGACTGGTCTCCGAGGGGATCTCTGGGTGCCTTATGGGTGTGTCCCATGTTCCTCCTACCACCTGCAATGACAGCGGCCCTGAGATACCACTGTGATCCTCAAGGCCTTCAAGTCTCTTGCCTGCGGTCAAATGGTGAGAGGAGAAGCAGAATGGGATGGATCTCAGATCTAGCCGATGCCAGAACTCACCTCATCTTCTCACTCTATTTTCTCCTTTAATATATCTGATCAGGAGGTGCCTGGGTGGCTCAGTCGGTTAAGCATCTGACTCTCGGTTTTGGCTCAGATCATGATCTCAGGGTCCTGGGATCGACCCCTACGTCGGGCTCCCTTTCCCTCTGCCCTCCCCACTAGTGCTCTCTCCTTCTCTCTCAAATAAATAAATAAAATCTTAAAAAAATTCATCTGATCAGTTACCCATGGCTTTCCCCGTTTTGTACCCTTTCGTTTATTTGAGCTTTCCTCTCCACACTGCTATTGTGCTGGGTTTATGCTGCTAGTCCCTTTCCAGCACTGCAGTTTTTGATTTGTCAGAGTTGGGCAGAGTTCTCTCTCTCCCCTGCATTAAACTTGATCAGAGGAGTATGGGAGCTTCTCATGCCAAAACGTCCTGTAGAAAGTTTCATTAAAAAAAAAAAAGTTTTGGGGCGCCTGGGTGGCTCAGTTGGTTAAGCAACTGCCTTTGGCTCAGGTCATGATCCTTGAGTCCCAGGATTGAATCCCAGGATCGAGTCCCAGGATTGAGTCCCACATCGGGCTCCCAGCTCCATGGGGAGTCTGCTTCTCCCTCTGGCCTTCTCTCCTCTCGTGCTCTCTCTCACTTTCTCTCTCTCTCAAATAAATAAATAAAATCTTTAAAAAAAAAAGTTTTATGAAATCATCTTTATAGAAAGGGCTGAAATTCATCAGATGTGCCCTAATATGGGGTCCACCCGGGGCATCTTCTCCGATGGGTTGATGGTTGATTGTATGGTTGATTGTCTGCGAGATATTTGGAATATCCCCTCTGGTTCCAGAGCTCCCTCTCTGCAGGAATCCACGGATGAGCGCTCATGGGAGTCTGAGCCAGAGAAGTTCAACCAGAGTTGAACCAAATCTTGTTGCCTTTCTCCTTGAAAGACCAAGATGGACTTGGATGTATGGGCAAGCCATCAGTACCAGAGACATTTAGGAGAGTTTTTCTTCCAGAAGTTTCCTTAGACCTTTAAGCAAACGGGTGTCTGCGGATCCATCCCACTCTGCTAAGTACGTCCCGGCACCGCCAAACATGAATGGTGTGCAGTTTGGGCCCCGTCGGAAGGGTCCAACTCACTTGACTATAATGAGAGGGGAATGGGCATCATGGTTACTCTCCATTTCTGGTTAAGGAATAATAGGGAGAAGCTCTTTGTATTAAAATCTTCTATGTTTCCGATCTTGTCAGTCTTTGTCATTTAGTTTTTATTGTACGTATCTCAAGGTAGGTCACTAGTTGCAGACGAATTCATAGTTGTTAGAGCTTCTTGATGGAGTAGCCTTCTCTTATCATATATTTTTATTCCTTAAATTCCCATTTCTGTGATAATAATATTGCTAACTAGCTTTCTTGTAAAGGACTTCATGTTTTCTTCCAGAATTTTTATTTTTATTTTTTACATTTAAAGCTTTGAACCATTGGGAATTGATCCTGGTCTAGGTCTGAGGTACAGACCCAGTTTTATATGTAATATATATCAATGCATACACACATGGTATTTTGCTTTTGAAAAATATATATATATATATGTGCAAATCCATATGTACATATTGTGATGAAGTCTCTCTCCCCCTCTCTTTTGCTGTTTAATAGTTTTGCAGTTACCTTCACCCTACCTGCTGGGTCTGTAGTCCGTACCTGGGTCTTCTGATGGTGGTTAGGGGCACCTGCAACGTTAGAGAAATCAAGGGAGCAGATCCCTTTATTTCCAGCTCACCAGCGGTCTTGGTCTCCCTTATTTGGCTAATCCTCAACCTCCTAAAAAGCCATAGCCTCAGGCAGCATTCAGGAAGCAATGCTATCCAGCTTCCATTCACAAAGGCCTGTGAGAGTGTGAAACAGCACAGGTAAGAAGGTTGCTCATTGTGATGTTGTGAGCCGCAGGGCACTTTGTAAATGGCTTGTTCCGCGGGAGAGGAGGACAGTTCACACACGCGGTGAAGTCCACACAGCTAAGAAAAAGATGAGTAAAGTCTCCATGTCTTGCTAGGGATGATACAGGTAAGGGAAAAAAGCAAGGTCCGGAACAGGCTAGATGGGATGCTATCTTTTGTGAAAGAGAAGGAAAGAAATAAGAATGTTTATAGTTGCAGAAGAGATGGTTAAGGGTGAGCAACAAATTACTATAAATAGTTTCCTAAAGAGGAGGAGAAGTGGGGACTGGGGTGAACAAGGGAATTCTCTGTATCATAAGATGCTGTAGTTGAGTTGTGATTTTTCGAAGAGTTTTTTTTTTTTTTTAAGATTTTATTTGTTTATTTGACAGAGGGAGAGAGATCACAAGTAGGCAGAGAGGCCGGCGGGAGGGCGGAGGGGCAGGTAGGGGGGGAAGCAGGCTCTCCGCTGAAAAGGGAGCCCCATGCAGGGTTCAATCCCAGGACCCTGAGACCGTGACCTGAGCTGAAGGCAGAGGCTTTAACCCACTGAGGCACCCAGGTGCCCCGAGTTGTGATTTTTCTAAGATGTGTCTATATAAGATGATTTACGTAAGATAAAATTATAGCAAAGCCCCAGCAGATACAAAAGAGGTGTGTGTGTGCGTGCATGCGCGTGTTCTGACTTCTCTGTGGCACTAAAACTCCAGGCAGCCCTGCCTGCCTTCCGGGCTGGAACGCTAACAGGCCCCGGAGACAGACTCCCTCATGGTTGGCATTTCTGTGTTCTTCTGGATTCATGGAAATGATAACTGCCTTTGAACGCATTTCTTTTTGGTTTTCAGTCTTTATGTTTTTATCTATCATTGCTGTATATTTATAGCAGAGGAAATGCTTGGTCGTGTGAACCTTCAATGGGCATGGAAATCTTTTTCCTCTTGTTTTAACCCTTATGATTGAAAATTCCTTTAAAATATTTCTTTTCGGGGCACCTGGATGGCTCAGTGGGTTAAAGCCTCTGCCTTTGGCTCAGGTCGTGATCTCAGTGTCATGGGATCGAGCCCCGAATCAGGCTACCTGCTCAGCGGGGAGTCTGCTTCTCCCTCTCTCACTCTGCCTGCCGCTTTGCCTACTTGAGCTATCTCTCTGTCAAATAAATAAAAAAAAATGTCTAAAAAATAAAATATTTCTTTTCCTGCTTTAGAAAGTCTAGTATACTCAGAATAATTAAGTATTCCTTAGATGATAAACCATATTAGAATGAAGTTTTTAAACCATAAGTGTTAATGTAAAAACCATATTTCATAGAATTTCAAATGCCATTGATTGTAGGATATACCATTATTTTATGTACCATTAAAAAAAATGTTGCCAATTAAACTACGATGCAATGTTTTGTTGCACATCCTTTGTAAGATGCATTTTGATTTCAAAGATATTAAAATGTGAAAAATGTACATCTTAAGGTAGATAAAATATAGTTATAGACATAGACTTGAATGATAAAGAGGTCGAATTAAATGTGTACTCATCTTAAGATGTTCCAAAACCAAAACGAAATATTTTGCCTACAGCAAAGCTAAGTACCTGGCAGATACTTAAGAATACTTGTGAGAGAATGAAGGCTTCACACGCGACATTGGATGATCACTAAAATACAGATAGAAGTATGAAAAAGAAATTGATTTTAAAAAAATGGTTAAGCATAGACTATGTCCAGCTCCAGAGCTGTAACCTTAAGCATAAAAAGATAACGAAAAATAATGAGGACAAAGACAAGATGGACCACCCCTTGAATACTTTATACTCTAGTGAAAGAGACAAATGTAACAAACATAGTCTGACATTGGAGAGGAAAGTGGGACGGAAGGTGTAGATTTAGGGGTTTTCTTCAGAGAGATAACAGCCGAAATTGTGGGGATAGATAATGACATCAAGCAGGCTTGCAGCAATGAGGGGAGGGACAAGGGCAAATCCTTGGAGAGTACCTATATTAGATGGAAAGAAAAAGAGGATCCAATGAGGAAAACCAAGACATGGTTAGAGAGATAAGAGGAGAGATTGGACGGCAATTTGCCACTGAAGCCAGAGTTCGAGAGGTGGTTTTAAGAAGGAAGGAACAATCACCATTGTCAAATTGCGGAGAGATGGGGCAGGATGAGGAGTGAAGATGTTATCAGATCTGGCAGTTAGGAGGTCATCAGTGACTTCCAATAAAGTAATTTCAGGAAAATGATTGGAACAGATGTCAGGCTATAATGAGTTGATGAGTAAATGCAGGATGAGCTTATCTTGAAAAGCTTATGAGAAGGGATAGGAAGAGGCTGGAAAAAAACAGGAAGGGCAGAAATGGAATCAATGAATGCGGGAAAAAAATAGACATCAAAACTCATGGAAACAAAGCAAAGGGCTGCACGTCTAGATGTAGGCTAAAAGTCAGGATGGGGAGGCAGATGGCCACCAAGGCAGGGAGCAAGTGTGGAGGAAAAGCAGAGAGGACAAGGAATCAGGCAATCTTTGGTCCAACTCCTAGCTCTGTCCCTTACTGTATGAATTTGGGCAAGTTATTTAACCACTGCCCTTCAGATACTAAGAAAGAATACCCAGGAAGAAGACAGATACTCCAAAAACACTCCTACAGTAAATATGATACATTTCTAGAGGTTTTTTTTCTTCTTATGATTCTAATGTAGGCTGATGACATAAGTCCAAAGCGTAATTCTAGGAAAGAAGCCTACAAGGGGACAAAATGATGTATTTCAAGTGCACAGCTTTCTGACAGTTCAGCTTTTAAGAGTTATCTAGGGTTGGAATTACAAATGGATTTCATCCTGCATGCCAGGGCCGATGAGATGCCAATGACCGCCCAAAGCACCGGCGGGGCAGCATCATGTTTGAGTAAGAGTCTAGGCTCAGCTTAAGAAAGGGCTGTGGATGAAAGAAGTGGGCCAGAGGCTTGGAAGGGATGGTAGTAAGAACAGCGTCGTGAATTTGCTGACCCTGAACCAGAGGGGGAGAATGGGCTATGTATCCATCAGATAGTTTTCCATCAATGATATTGAGCTTTTTGATAAGTATTGACTTGTTAAAAACTTCCATGTACATTCTCTGAGGAGTACAAATACTCTAGGTCGTACATTCAGAGTAGAAACGTAAATTGCAGCAGTCAGCTACAGCCAAGGGGTTTGACGTCCTTTTATGAACGTTAATATATGTGATCGGAATATATTCATTCACTTAATAGAAACCCTCTCCACCTGTTCAAGGTAGAGGACCATGGAAATATTGGAGGCAAGATCAAAATCTTCGCTGGCCAAACTTCTGGGTACAAAGTAAGACATGGAGGAAATGGAGATAAGCTCCTGTTGTTTGTTTTTCTTTCCTTTTTAATTTCTATTTTAAAAGATTTTATTTTTTTGACAGAGAGAGCCCTATGTGAGGCTCGATCCCAGAGCCGTGGGATCATGACCCGAGCCGAAGGCAGACACCGAACAACTGAGCCACCCAGGTGCCCCGCTCCTATTGTTTCATATACAATGGCCATGAATCATTTTATTTTGAAAGCTTTTAGAAGTTACTATTACCAAGCTTGCTTTACTTCAGTGAAGTATCCGTAGTATATGCATCTTTAAGCAATAAAACAGTAAATTTCATATGTGTATGTATGTATATATGTGTGTACATTATATATTACAGATACTATATATATAAAATTCAAAAAGCAACGATACCGTATTTTCCAATGAAACCTTTGTCTTAAACTCCAATATAGGTAAATCAGAGCCTTTCTGGCTAAAGAGGAGGTAGAGGGTTGGTTTTCATCCCGCCTTAAGGGGCTTGGAAGCCTCTGCTATAAGATTAATTAGTTACAAAATGCACCCCCAGGTCACTAAACACATTAATTTGCTCTATTAGAATGATAATCTTTATGAACAGGCAAAATGTTGGAGATGTTCATAAAAAAGGGCAATTTTTAAATTTAGTCACCTAGGGTAATTACAGTCATTAAAACACATCCCCCAGAGCCTGCATTCTTCAGTCTTTAACAAAACTAACAGAGCAGCACCAAGAGTTAACTTCCCTACAAGGAAGGCAGTGCCAGGCCCGAGCCCAGGCTTTTCTCTTCAGCCCCTGGAAACGATCGGATTTGCTTCTTGCTCCTAACAGGGCCTGATCTCTCGAGAACAACATCACTGCACAGTCCAAAAGACCAGTAGGAATTTCGATCTCGGCATCTGTGTTCCAGACAGCGGGATGGAAAAAAGGGAGAAAAGAAGAAGGAACTTGCTTCTTTTAAAGCCCTTCTAGAAATCCTATCCAGCAACTCCTTAAACTCAGTAGCCAAAATTTAGTCATATGGTCACACCCGGCTGGGAAGATTTATGTAGTGCACTTAGATTGATACCTTCCCATTCACATCTTACTACTGTCAACAAAGACCATCCAATAACAGTAATACCTAGGTAGCCTTCCTATCATACCCTTGACTAGTCTATACCTTGTGTGTGTGTGCAGATGAATAAAACCCCAGGTATAGGGTTTTGTTACCACCAGCACAGTAAGGATTTCCATTACCGAAAAAACCCTCTCACGTACCTATCCCTTATGTTTGCACCTTCTCCCATCATTACCTCCTGGCATCCACGGATCTTTTCCATCGCTGTAGTCTTGTGATTCCAAGAACGTCGTATAAATGGAATCACATAGTAGGATTCCTTTGAGACTGCCTTCTTTCACTCAGCGTAATGCCTTTGAGATTCACTGAAGTTGTTGTGTCAGTAGTTCATTCCTTTTTATTGCTGAATACTATTCCACAGCACGAATGTACTGCTGCTTGTTTATTCATTCACCTGTGGAAGGACATTTGGATTGTTTCTAGTTTTTGGCAATTGTAATACAGCTGCTATTCGTGTATGTTTTTGCGTGACCGTACGTTTCCATCCATGGCTATATTTTCATTATGATGAGATTACATACAAGGACATTATTTCTTAAGATATTCTCTTCCCACACTGAAATATATGAACCTGCGGGATTTTGCCTGATCCAAAGCAAGCAGCAGACTATTACGGGTGAGAGTACGCTCCTTACCTGTGTATGAATCTCAGCTCTACTGTTTAATAGTGGTGTGACACTGGGCTAGTTATTTAACGTCTCTGTGCCTCACTTTTCTCCATCCTGAAAAACTGAAGCAGCTGGCAGTATTCCCACATTGATTCTCTGACCTGTGGAGTGAGGGCTATTATAGCGGGAAAGGCCACGTGGAAGCCATTAGACCCGCCACTATCTCGGAAAATAATACACCAAAAGCAACTACTTATTGGAGCCACCGTCAAGGATTTGGAAGATGTAGGGGTGGGCGTTCCCACCACATCCCCATTTAACTTTCCTATGTGCCTTGTACAGAAGACAGGTGGATCTCGGAGAATGACACTGGATTATTGTTAAACCAAGCTAGGTGGTGACTCCACTTGCAGCTGCTATACCAGATGTGGTTTCCCTGCTTGAGCAAACTCACAGGGAACTGGAAGCTGGAAAACCCCCTGGAACCTGATGTGCAGCTATTGGGCTGGCAAATGCCTTTTTCTGAATCCCCGTCAGTAAGAACCACCAGAAGCAGTTTGCTTTCAGCTGGCAAGGCAAGCATTACACTTTCCCTGTCCCATCTCAGAGGTCTATCAACTTTCCAGCCGTACGTCATAATTTAATTCATAGGAATCTCGATCCCCTTTCCTTTCCACAGGCTATCACACTGATCCATTACACTGATGATATCATGCTGATTGGACCCAGTGAGCAGGAAGGAGGAACCACTTTAGACTTCTCGGTGAGACCTTGGTGTGTCAGAGGATGGGAAATAAATCAGGGGCCTTCTATCTCAGTGAAATTTTTAGGGGTCCAGTGGTGTGGGGCATGTCAACAACTTTGGGTAATGGGTAAGTTGTTGGATTTGGCCTCTCTTACAATCAAAAAAGAGGCACAATGCTGAGTGGGCCTCTTTGGATTTTGGAGGCAACCTATTCCATTTGGGTGTATTATTCCAACCCATTTTCCAACTCAAAAAGTTGTTGAATGAGAAGACTCTACAATATGTCCAGAGTATTGCACAAGGTGCTCTGCCGTTCGGGCCACATGACCTAGCAGATCCAAGGGTGCCCGAAGGGTCAGTGGCAGGTAGGGTTGCTACTAGGAGTCTTTGGCGGGTCCCAATAGGTGACTTGCAGCTCAGACTCGGGATTTTAGAACAAAGCCTGACATCCTCTATGGATAACTATTCTCCTTTTGAGAAATAGTTCTTGGCCTGCTACTAGACCTTCGTAGAGATCTAATGCTTAACCATGAGCCACCAATTACCATGAGACCTGAGCTCGTCATCATCTGACTCAAGAAGAGAGATGCTACACTCCAAAAGAACTATGTGAATTTTCTAATTGATACAGACGGAAATCGAGGGAACATGTGTGGGAGTGGATATTCAGACTATGGGATAAGAGTGGAAGGAACGCAGTGACTTCTCAACCTCCAAAACTGTGCAAGTGGATTCCTTATAACAAATCTCTTTCATGTATATCATTGATCCTTGAATAACATGGGTTTGAAGTGTGCAGGTCCACTTACACATGGATTTTTTACCATACAGTACTGTAAATGTATTTTCTCTTCCTTATGATTTTAATAGCATTTTCTTTTCTCTAGCTTGCTTTATTGTAAGAATACAATAACACAATATATAACATACATATACAAAATGTGTTATTTTATATTTATTTATAATACATATAACATACAAAATAGTGTTAATCGACTATTCGACTATTATTGTTATCGGTTAAGTCTCCCCCAGTCAAAGGTAGTCTGTTAGCAGTTACGATTTTGGGGAATTAAAAGCTATACATGGGCTTTCACCTGCGTGGGGTGGGTGGGGGGGTCAGCAATCCTAAAGCCTGCCTCATTCAAGTATCAACTGCATAATGAAAGTCACATATATATCTCCTCTTGGTTTTGTTTCTCTGGAGAACCCTGATATAGGAAAGTTATGTAACATCTCTATGTCTCAATTTCCTTGTCCTGGAAAATTGGGATAAACACTTTCTATCTCCCAGTGTTGCGAGGATTAAAAAAAAAAAAAAAAAGAATTGATATACAGAGTTTGCTGAGGTCAAAGCAGTGTTTTATACATTTTTGTATTTTTATCACCTAGTGAAGTTTATGGCAGAATGCAGATGTTCATAAATATTTGCCGAATAAATGACTTGATCAATTTTTAAAATAATCCTAACATATATAACTGTATTATTCATTATTTCTTATTCAGCAAATATTTATGAATACCTACTATGCCCAGGCATAAATATTTTCATTAAGAGGAAAATGAATCATTGATACACACTATTTTAAACTATTTTTTTCTCACAGAGCTATTCTTCCTTAAATAAAAATTCATTCCATGAATATTTCTTTTATGGAAATGAGATAAAGAATGAATAGCACATGTACTAGCTTCAATTACTTTCTGAAAGTCATATTAATTTACTTTTTAAACTAAAGAGCAAAACAAAGATTAAATAGAAGATAGGAATTTAAGTAAAGGTATTTAGGTTCTTTTTCTTAGGGGAGGTAATTTCAAATTCCTTGCCCTCAGAGCAGAGGGAGGTAATTAACTGTGTTTCATATAGGTTGATGATTTCGAGACCTCCCCCGTGGTAATGCAGGTGAATCTAATTTAGGGTGTATTTCCGGATTAATTGTAACTTGATTGAAATTTGCATTTCCTTAACTGTGTGTTGGTGGTGTGGCTTGAAATAATTAGATTATATGGTGGCCCAATTATTTGGTTTGAACAGTCCTGCACACACCCTACGGCTTAATTTCCTTGAATAAATCAATCCCACCCCAAATTCATTGGCTGTCACTGACAATAGCTTCAACTGTACTTGCACAGTGTATGGAATTCAATGAGGAGGCTGAGACCCGTGATTAAAACTTTAGCCGTTAGAATAACCGCTGACTCTCTTCGAGATCCGTTTTTCTTCAGTGTAGAACCTGCAATTCTACTCAGTTTAAACTTCACAGTCAGTTCTCTTAAAGACAGACTATCTAGGATTGAATTTCTTTATTAAAAGAGTATGTTTAAATAAACTCTCCACACAAGGTGGGGCTTGAACTCAGGGTGCTAAAATCAGGAGTCGCACACTCTACCCACTGAGTCACCAGGCGCCTTTTGAGTTTGTTTTTCTAACTTTGCTTACGAGATACGCTTTTCTTTTCATTCTGACCAAAAAAAAAAAAAAAAAAAAAGGCTGGAAAACTCTTAGGACTTTTCAAAGAATTCGTAATTAGACCTGGGTCTTGTCCAGGGAAATTCACCATTAAAGAAATCTTAGAACATGACTGAAATAAAGATATTTACAACAGAAACGCCTACTATCATTTACTCTGAGAAACACAGCAAAGTAAAATTCTGGATGAAGCTCCTGCTGATTTCGACATTTTTATTAGGTCATCAGATTCCAGTTTACGGCTAGCTTTTAAATATGTTCCTAAACCAGTGCTCGCTTCGGCAGCACACATACTAAATATGTTCCTAAGCCAAAGGAAGGGGAGAATGCCTACCCATGGACTAGGGAACCGGCTATTCGTTTCGATCGGGTGAGCGGCAATCCAGGCGCAACCCCCACCCCTAGGAAGGGTAGGGGCGGAATTGAGCGCCTTAATCGCCCAGCTCCCGAGAAGGCGGCCGGGTGTTAACAAACTAGTAGAGCAAAAGAGACTCGGGGCTAATTAAAACCGGCACGAGACACTCCCTCTCGCGTTAGCAGGGCCGGGTCTCCAGCATTTGTAGAGTTGGGGGCGGGGACTAGTTAGGATTCAAATTTAAAGCGGGACGCCCGCGCAGAACTCGGCAGGTGCCTCCAGCCCGGCTCCCCGCGGTGGGCGTTTCCGCCCCTACCTGCCCACCGGGCCGGAAATTACCTAGCAGGGGAGCTGCCCCTCCTTTGTTGTCAGCGGTTCAACAGCGCGGAAAGCCTTAAAAAGTGCGCAGTGGAGGGGACGCGGGGGTTGGCTCACCCATGAGTACTCCACGCCTTTCCACGCTCTTGGCCGCCGAGTCCCCTGCCCTTCTTTTAAAATGCCACTGACCACTGGGGAACGGCGGAGTAAAGCTAGGAGGGCAGTGAGGCGGGAGGAGAGGCAGGACTGTGAGAAGTGACGAGCGCTCAACGTACTACACAGGTTACGCTTCAAGGAGCCCAGGAGAGGTAACGCATGCGCCGCCTGCATTTCAGGCGCTTGGAGAAAGTTGCGCATGTGCAGAGCCGAGAGAGAAAAAATGCAGCGAAGGGGTGACTGGCAGGTTGAGGGCGCTTTAGCTACTGGAGAACCACAGCGGCCAAGAGGCGCGTGCGCAGAGCGCCCGAAGGGGTGGGGCTCCTCCAAGGGGGCGGCCTCGCGCGCCCCCTGGCGCGCGCCCGGGGAGAGGAAGGAGCGGGAGGGGGCGGAGAGGAGGGAGGAGGCAAGGAGGGCGGGAGGGGGGAGGGGAGCCGGAGCGAGGGAGGGTTTATCGACCGGGCGATTTTGGTTAAAATATTCAAAATGGCGGACGGAGGAGCAGCGAGTCAAGATGAGAGTTCAGCCGCGGCGGCAGCAGCAGCAGGTAATCATTACAGCATTTTACATATTCATATTCATACTCAACCCCGGCTCCCGCTGCCCCCCCCGCGACTTAGCATAATTTATTAGTACTCAGGATTATTATAATTAACAGCAGGGAGATGGGGGGCCGGGGAGCACGGAGCCCCCGCCGGGCGCCGAGCGGAGGGGGAAAGAGGCTCGGAGCGGCCAGGCGGAGGGGAAAGACAAGGGGCAAAGGGGGCTGCGATCCACCGCCCTCCTCCTGCCCCCGGCCCACCCCGTCGCCGCCGCTCGCCCGCCCGCCGGCACCGGCCCTCCTCCTCCGCCGGCCGCCGCCGCCGCCGCCGCCTCGCCGCGGTGCCCGAACCCGAGCGGGTCCGCGGCGGGGCCGCGGGGCCGGGGCACAGGGAGAGGACAATAAAGAGATTTTACATATTCATAGCAGCTGGGCCGATGGGGCGCGGGCGGGCGACCCGGGCCGGGCGGGCGCGGGGTGGGGGGGGCGTGGAGGGGGATGGAGGTGGTGGAGAGCACAATGCCGGGGAGGCGGCGGGGCCGGAGCGGACCCCGTCGGCCGGACAGCCACACGCGTCCCCCCGCCCCCCCCTCCCGGCCTGGGAGAGGGCCCTGGAGGGGAGGGGGCGGCGGCCCGGGGGTGCGCCGGGGAAGTGCGTCCTGCCGGCGCCCGCGCCCCGCCGCCGCTTGGGGGTCCGAGCGGGGCTGAGCCCGGGGGTCACGGCCCCGGGCACCTCGGCCGCGCCCCGCTTGTCCCCCGTGTGGCGGCCTGACCTGAGCCAGGCCTGCGCTCTAGGTGGGTAGGGGTGAGCGGTCGTGGGCGCTGTGAGGTGGCCTCGGGAGCGGCGGGGGTGGGGAGTCCGCCCCGGGGTTCGCTTCGCCCCCTCCGGGTCGGACAGGGTTGAAAGGCAGTCCTCGTGGAAAGTTCCCGTCGGAGGGGGTTGTCCTCCGGGGCAGCCACATGTGCTCTGAACGATCGGTCAGCGGTCCCCGTAGGTCCTGGAGAAGCCCCCTCTCCCTCGTGGGTCGTGCTTTCTCCGGGGAGTTGGGTTGGAGGTGCCTGGCGTGCTCTGATCTTCATGTCCCCGCGCCCCCGCCTCTGCGCCGGACCCGGACCAACGCGGCGGGGGGCCCTCGGGGACCTCTGGCTCCCAGGCCCCAGCGGCACCCGGAGGCCTCTCAAGAACTCGGATGTAGAGGGCTGCCCTCTTGCCCTTGCCCCCAGAACCGGCTGGCCTGACAAGTTGATAATATTCTAGATTGCCTTCTCCTGTTGGGAGTTAGGTAGGGGCGGGGATCCCCCTCCCCGGTTCTGTGGTGTTGGTTTCTTGCTGGGTGCTGGGTCCTCTTTACTCTGCTTAGCTGAACCTCTCTCATTTGAATAATGTCTAATTCGGGGAGGTTTATATTATTGAAATGGCCGCCTGGCTTTCCCCGCCTCTCATGTTTAGTAATTCAGACCTTTAATAACAGCCACTCACAGCCCAACGCCGTGTTTATATTTTACATTCGCCCCATGTGCTTTTGTGGTTCGATATGATTCTTTTTTTTTTTTTTCTCCTTGGCAATCCACGGGGCTCTGAGATCAAACCCAGGCTGTGCTGGGAAGCGCAGGGGGACAGCTAGGCCTTGGCTCCTCTAGCAGTTGCCTAGGCCTCATTCTCTGCCGCTTGATTTATTTACTAATAACCAAAATGACTTTCCCCCACCAACTTCCACACACATACCCGTCCTCCGCGGGCAAAACAAACCCTCCTGGGGCCTTAACCAGCATTAAAGCAGCTCCTAGCTAAGCTTCAACTCTCGTGTTTTGTTTTCTCTTAAAAAGACTTTCTTAGAGTTTGCAGTAATATCAGGCCTAAGGAAAAAAAAATTTTCTCCTTTTCAGAGGCGAATGAAACCTATTTTGAGTTAACACAAATAAATCACCTTACTTTAGTGATAGTTCTCCCCTGCCCCTTGGCTTCTGCCTCCAAGTTAAACACTTTCAGGCTTTGTAAAGGTCTGCAGTATTTGTAAAACCAATGGTGTTTTTTTTTTTTTTTTCCCTAGGAGTTGTAGAGTAAGTGTTTTAGAAATTCCAATTAACAGCACTTTCAGAATGTCTCAGTGCTGCATTTCCTTTTCAGCTTCTTCATTCTGATTTAAAATAGGGCTGATAATAATTTTGTGCTACTCCTGTCAGGGTTTGCTTATTTTAATGGTAGCACTCCTAAAGACAGAAATGGGGTTATGTTTTCTTTGAGTGTTTGTGTCTCAGTTAAATGAGGGAGCATAGAAGAATAAACATAGGCATTGTGTCTGCCCTGATCTTGGAACTTACTCTCCTCCTAGCACACCCACCCCTCTTTAAGTTGTCAGAATTGATTTTATGTTTTATGTAGAATTAGGACAGTTGGTCTGTGAAAGTCAGGCTAACTTTTGTTATTTAGAAGAAACAGTAATTTTCATTTTTTGGTCTTTCCCTTGGTAAAGTTTTCTTTCCTTTTTATTTTATATAGTTTTAGTGTGTTTTTTAAAACAAAATGTTGCTTCTCATTGGTGGTTTGTTTTGTTTTGTTTTGTTTTTTATCCCTGCTAGTAAAGTACCAGAGAGGTGTTATTTAGCACTGATGTGTTAAACCTTTGAAATTATAAGGCACCTTATGGTCAGTTGCTAGGTACATATTTTCAGAGACATTAGTCTTCAGTTTAATTTGTAACAAAATTGTAGATTTGATGGGCTAACAGGAAGCCAATTTCACATTACCAGTTCTCATCATTTTTCCTCTCTCACCTCCAGTAGGCAGGCCCTGAATGTAGCAGGAAAAAAATCTGTAGCTTTCATGTGAATATTCAGGTGAATGACTGCTTTGGAGACCTAAAGCATGAGGTCGAATGGACAAAAAGCAGTAGTATGATTTCATGCCTTAAATAGCATATGTTTTTGCACCCGATTCCCAAGATGTGGTCAAACTGATGATGTCATTGGACAGAGGACAAGGTGCAGTTAATTTGATTTATTGTCCTGAGGTGAAGTGTAGCAGTGAAACCTTCTCATAGGGAAACCATTTATCTCGGCACAATTTCCTTTATAGCTGCAATTTAACCACTGCCGAGGTTGTAGATATTTTATCCAAGATGATAAAATGTATGCTTCATTTTATAAACAAAATTCTACTGTTGGAATTTTGTAATAGAGAAAAGGATGAGTCTGTTAACTGGCCTTATATTTTGACTGGCAATCCATGCTATTGTAAAAATTCATTTCCTCAAATTCTCCGAAGGAGACTTTGGGTTTTAAGGAAGTATAATCATGGAAGTGATCAATATAAATGCTTATTTTAGAGAGGTTTTTTGTGACCTCCCAAACTCAAGAAGCTGCAAGGCTAAAGGAGAGATCATTTACCTTAGAACGTATTTCAGTGAGTAAAGCGAAGTTGGTAAGAATGAAGGGAAGGCTATGTATCTTTTAGGTTGAAATTATAGTGTTTAAAATAAGGTAGATACTTGTAAGAAAGAATGTGCTTTGCAAACAATTTTTAAAAAATCGAACTTTTTGGACAAATTTGTGTATTTTGAACGATTAGTGATTTTTAGAATTGTTACATTCTGAGGTCATGATTCTACCTGTGATTTCTGATGAAGACTTTCCTTTTAGACATTTTTCATCATAGTTTTTACCAGTTTATCTTAAAGTACTGATTCAAATGCTCTGGGAATGTTGTGGGATGCTGTGCTTTATTCCTAAATCTTCCAAGCTTGATAAAGAATTTTAGATTACTATTAAGCCTTAGTTTATAATCTGCCTGCCCCCTTATGCATCTGTCAGGCAGTTTCTCACAAGTTTTCAGAAGATCCATTGTCACTTCCTTCTTAATTTGCCCCACCTATTAATTATAGCGGTACTTTTGAGTTTAGATCTTGAAAATTCATGTGACAGCTGACCAAATGTTTTTAGTATCTGAAAGGACCGTTCTGCTTCCAGGCTGTTATTGTAAAGTAATTTTTAACATCTTTCCCAAACTAATTTCCAATTTTTTTCGTTTTGTCATTGTCAAAAATCCCAGTAGTCAAGGAAAAGCAAACAGTGACTATTATTCAGGTTTGAAATGTATAGTATTATTCTGCCATATTTTTAATTTACTATTCTCTGCATCAGTAAGCAGCATAAAGCAGAAGAAATAAACGTGTTTTATTGCTGCCTAGATTGAAGTAATTGTTAATCTGTTACTCATCTGATCATTGGATTTGGAATAAGTTTAGGGCTCAGAATATTAAATTGCTTTTATCAAGCCACCAAAGATGTTTTAAGTAGCCTTGAATATCTTAGGTCAGTGCTTCTAACATGATAGAACTAGAAATTTGAATGTTATCGTTCATATGTATTTTGCATTAAACATGAAATATTTGAAGTTTCTTGAATCTGAATTACTTGATCTTGGATTTAGTTGTGTGTGTCTGTGTGTGTGTGTTTACGTTGTTTTTAAAACTGGCCACTCACTTTCGTGAATGTGTTTACTTTGTACTAGGAAGACTATAATATTGCGTAGGGGCGAATGCCTTATTATTAGTGTTTTTTTTTTGTTTTTTTTTTGTTTTTATATTGAAAAGCCACAGCTCTAGTCTTTGCATATGTCTTTCAAGCACTATTAAAAATAATTTTCTTTTAAAATACTGGTACATGGCTGTCATTAACTTGCTTTTATACAACATTATTTGTTCATTTACACAGTTTTTGTGATTAGTAAATACTTACTATGAAAGCGCAATTTTAAGCGGGATGTATTTTCCCAATGGAAGTGATTATGTTTAGAACTATTTAATGATTGTTTCCTGAACGGAACAAGTCATGGGCAAAACACGCTCCTTTTAGGTTACTTATGTTCTTGTTTCTATTTCTTCTTTTAGTGTTTAATGCCTGAGCGACAAGCTTATTACTTCTTCAAGGAAATCACCAGTGTTAGGTGTTAAGAGTATGGGTTTGGTTTTCATACCTCCCTTGAGTCTCTGTATCCCTTCTGAATGAGTTCTTTCGTCCTCTTCCTCCTCTTTTTGGAAACTCTTCGGGCAGGGATTTTGCTTAATTCTTTCAATATATTGCTTAAATAAGATAAATATCCTTTGGGGAGGGAATCAGTGTTGAAAGAAGTAATGGTTACAGATCTAGAGAAAAGCAGTTTACTTTCCATCCTTTGCTCAACATTTTTGCACATTTTGTGAATAAAGATAATAACTTTCAAAAAAGCTAATAACTTTGTGGATTTATATTTCTTAGGTCATTTACACTGATGTGAGTGTTATCTAATAGTATCCATGGAAAGAGGCGAGCTTAGGGTGTTTCTACTCCGCCATCTTCCCAGCCTCCCTCCTATATTTCTTTTTAGGAATAAATCTGTTCTTTTTTGTACTGAAATATTTCTGTGTTCTAAACTCGCTGTGAGCCCTTATAAACTCTTTCAGCAGTAATAACAATGGGAAAAAATAGCATGAGTGGAGCCATCACCTGACTTTCTGATACATTTACAATATATTTAGAATATGGAATATGAGCATTATCTTAAGTTTCAGATACTCTGATTTAAAGAAGCTCTTTACACAGTGTGCATGTAGTTTATATAATTCTGTGTGTTTTTACTAGAGGGTGTCATTGAGCATTTGATAGGTTATCTTGTTCGTACTCCGTGGCTGATACAGCTTCTTTGTTTTTTGTTTTCCAATTAAGCAAATACTCAAGTTTTCACTGTTGCCTAGATTTTGATGACAAGACTATTAATGAACAAAAGAAGACTCAGTAAATCTTTAGATTTATCGGATTTTTTTTTTAAGGTACTGTCCATGAAACTGGATATTCATCCAGAAAAGGATACATAATAATAATAATAAAAAAAGACAACCTGAAAAGCATAAAACTAAGCTCGGTGTATTGGTAGTAGCTTTACTTAGTCTGCAACGTTGAAAGTCACTGCAAGTACAGTTTAATTTGTCACATGATTTATTTCATAATTCTCTAACTTTATTGGTTTTTATGTTGGAATCATAACAATAGTATATAAAGTTCAATCAGTAAAATAAAAATTATGGTAGTCTTTTTCCCCCCCTTTGTACTAGTCAGCTTTCTCTTTGCAATAGAAGATATAAACAGGAATGGCTGGGAAATGAACATTTTGTTTTTTGTTTAACGCGGTCACCTTAAATAATGGAGTTGTACTGACTGGCTTTATGACTTGTGGACTAAATATACTTTATTTTAGAGAAAAGTGACTTACCTGTTTTCTTGTTTTAGTATACTTACTTTAATGGCGTGGTTAATGAAAAAAGTCTTTTTTCATTTTTTTTTGCTGATTCATACTGCAGCAAGAAAGTCTGTTATAATCAGTCTTTTAAAAACAGTTATTTCATTGCTTACAAAATGTATCTGCTGTGTACCCGGTCTTATGCCAATCGTCTTTGGGGATAACAAGGGAAATATAAGACTCTGTTGTGGAGGAGTTGGTACGTTTTCTTAGCAGGGAAAATTAAAAAACAGCATGTGTAATTACATGTTAAAATATGTAGCAGATAATAATGATCAGGGTAGAGATCAGGGTGTGTCCAAATTTGTAGGAACCAAAGCATCCCATAGCCGTTACGGCTGGAAGGGAATGTAGATACCATCTACCCTAAAGCCTTTACAGATGAGGAAATCCTCTCACAGTGGTTTCTTGTCCTGCCCCCAGTCATAAGTGTCAGGCATCAGAACACAAGACTTCTGACTTTCTAGACTCCTCCTCCTCATATCCCCAATCTCTCCCTCTCCCACCTTGCTGCCAGTCAGAGGAGACTTGAAGGAGAAGATGCCTCTTAAAACTGAGGTTATGAGAGGCGAAAAGAATTAGGAGGAATGGGAAACAGGGTTGTAGAGGACGAGGCATTTGTTTTATGTGCAGGGAGGCTTTTGGAAGTTGTCCAAGTAAGGAATCCTGTGATAAAAGTGATTTCTTTTTTTTAGGAGTAATATGGTGGTGTGCAAGATGGTTGGAAATAGGAAGCAGAAACCGTCCATGGAACCCAGTATATAAAAATTGAGGCATGTGGTTTGTTGACTAACAGTTGCTTTCAACACTGTTAGAGGTACAAACAGGACAGTTCCCTGACCTCAACAGGCTTTCAGTCTAATAAGGATATTATAAAATAGAGAATCCACGATAAATGTTGAGGATATTGTCCAGGTAATAACACAAAATCACAATACAGAATTTCTCTGGAAGAAATTCTTGCCAGGTCTTTATATTAGGAACTATTTTATTTCTGACCAGTGGTTTTGGTTTTAGTCTTCAGGACACTGGACTGTCTAATTGACTTAGTTTCCTTTTAATCAACTGCTGTGTTTAGACCAAGTTATTAACCTGAAAGATGAGAAGGGTAATTACAGTATGCATTTTTCTTAGCCTCCTCATTCCCAGTTCCTTTTGTGTCCTTAACTTTTTGTTTTATATTTCTTTTATTGCTTCCATCTTTAAACTCTTGTTGTTTTGTGTTTCATGTGGGCTGCCTTTATATCCTTTCTGGAGCAAGGCAGGTGTAAATAAAATTACCATCGCCATTACCTAATGATAATGTCTGTATTTTTATAGTACTTTAAAGTTTATAGCAGTTCTCTCATTTTCATTACCTCAGTTGGTCCTTTCAGGCAAGTATTTATACCCATTTTATAGTTGAGTAAAATAAAGCCTAGATTAAGTAACTTTCACAAGGTCTTGTGCTGAGTAAGCACAAAGTGTTTGGGGGACAGCAGGACTGTCAGGTTAGTTATTACTGAGACTATAGAGTGGGGTGTGGTGGAAGGAAGTTGGGGACTCCGTTCTGGGGAGCTCTGAGTGCTCTGCATTGGTGGTGTAGGAGTTTGGATTTCTTTTGCTACACAGTAGGGAGCCATTGAATTTTTTGTTGTTGTTCTGGAGTGGCCATGATCAAAGCCCTTAATTTTAAGTGTTTAGCAGCTAATTAGAATCAAGGGAAGGATGCTAAGGTTTTGAACTCAAGATTGCCAAGAGCAGTGCCAAATAAACAGAAGTAGGGAGGTTGGAAGAGAGAGCCATTTGGAGAATAGGCAATGAATTCAGTTTTGGAAATGTCATTTGGGACATGATTGGGTGGATATTATTAGGTTACAAATTCATTGTGAAGATCAAAACAGTTTTACTGAACTCGGTGTGTGTGATAAACATACAAATACTAGGATTGAGATCTGTGCTCGTGCCACTCTGGACTGAGCACTGAGTCTGAGCTTTGTAAATTCTAGACATCGCATTTTGACTTTGCCCCTGACTTCTGTGGTGGTTTCTCTCAACAATAAGGTGGTGATAATACCAGCGTTAGAGCGATGCTGCGGGGAGTAACAAATTGATAGCAGAAGCATTTTGAAAGTACTGTAATAGTTTTTCTTACAGGAGCACAAGAGTAAAATCAGCAGTTTTATTACTTGGGCTGCTGTGGAGAAGGAGAAGCTTTAGCTTGGGATGCAGTTTGCGGGGGCCCCTTACTGCAGGTTGTACGTTTCCTTGTGCAGCTAGCAACACCGGGAAGGGAGTAGACTCCCCTGGTTCACACAGCGCAGGTGTTGCATTGTAGCAAACATAAACTTTTAAGGTTTTCTGTTATCTAGCCCCCATCCCGGCCTATGCATTCTTGTCTTAGGCTACTTCCTTACAGAGCATGACTCAACAGTTCCACCCAGGAAGTCCCCTTATACAGGCCCACCACAGACACACTGTTTCTTTTGGCAGGTTTTAATTTTTTTAAAGATCTACCTAAAACTTGGCGTTGAAGAGCAGTTCAGGGAGGGTGGCTGTATTCTACTCTGATGCTTGTCTGGGCTCTTTTTCATCCTCCCTTCCCACCCCCGACCCGTCCTGCTCCACAGTCCTATCCCAGTTTGAAAGTAAACCCATGGGGGCCTCTGGGGGGCTGAGTCAGTTTAGCATCTGCCTTCTGCTCAGGTCCTGATCCCAGGATGAGCCCCACATGGGGGGGGCTGCTTCTCCCTCTCCCCCTGCTTGTACACTCCCTCCCTCTCTGCCTGTCAAATAACAAACAAACAAACAATAAAATCTTAAGAAGAAGTAAGCCCGCTGTTTTGGTCTCGCTGGCATTTGAGATGCTGTGTGAGAAGCTGGGCTCACACTGTGTCCTCTGGACTGCCCCAGTGTGACGTGGTTTAGTGAGGTGCGAGGCCCGCTTGCTGGACCGCTAATTAGCTGTGTGACTTTGAGACAAGTTACTTGACTGGTGTTTTTTTCCTTTTCATATTTGTAAATGAAAGAGTTTTCACTTTTAAAAGTCATTGGAGTTTTTGAGTTCTCTTAAAAATGAATTTTAGACAGACACTTATTATATAAAAGGAAAGAGTGGAGCTTTTCTGATTGAAATAGTTATGGGGGGGGGGCAGGAAAAGCATCCTCGTGCTGTTTGCCCTTGTGGCCTCGAGACCCTTGCGCAGGATCGGTGAGGGCCCCTGCGGAGCACACGGTTGGAAAGCTGTGGTCCTTGTTTATCATAGAGGACCTGTCTGTTATTCGGTCTCTAAAAATAGCTGATCTCTCAACCCTGTGCTACTGTCCTAGTTTCTCTGAGTTTAACACTTAATTTGTGTTCATTTAGCTAATTCAGCACTTCATTATACACAGTCTTATTTTCTTCTCTAATTGAGTTATATAAGTAAATCTTGTCTCCTCTAAAAGCCTTGAGAGCAAGAACACATTGTGAGGGACAGAGTAGACATTTAGCAGATAATGCTTGATTGATTAAATTAGGGGTTCTCAGCCTTTGCTGGGATTCGAATCACCCTTGGAACTTTCTCAACATGCAAAGGCCCAGGCCTTACTCCAGAGTTTGTAATACAGCAGAGACCTGGCCATCCCTGGTTTAAAAAAGCTTTACAAATGGTTCGGTAGCATTGAATGAGTAGGATAATTTAAATTAGGATAGTTGCATTTCAAGACTTGCTTAGACTGTTTTGAACAGTGGTTCTTAATGTACCAAAAAGGCTCTATAATGGAAAGACAAATAGAATTAAGGAAACCTAGGTTTGAGGCGCCTAGGCGACTTAGTTGGTTAAGTAGCTGCCTTGGGCTCAGGTCACCATCCCAGAGTCCTGGGATCAAGCCCCACGTCAGCAAGGGCTTCTCCCTCTCCCTCTGCCTCTCCCCCTTGCTTGCGCACTGTCTCTGTGTCTCTCTCTCAAATAAGATCTTTAAAAAAAAAAAAACCATACAACAAAACACCTAGGTTCTTATTCTGTTTGTAGCACTGTCTAGCTTTCTGATGCTTAACTTTTCGAGCCCATAGGATTCTCATTGATAAATTGTGGATTGTTTTCATACTTTTTTCCCCTATGTTTTGGATGAAGGCCAGTAAACACAGATACTTTAAATAGTTTGGCTTTCATCTAAATACCATTTTAATAAGTATATTAAGAATATAGACTGATAGGGGCCCCTAGGCTGCTCAGTTGTTAAGCATCTCTCTTTAGTTCAGGTCACGGTCCCAGGGTCTTGAGATCAAGCCTCTCATTGGGCTGCCTGCTTGGCGGGGAGTCTGCTTCTCTCTCAACCTCTCTCTCTCAAATAAAATCTTTAAATAAAAATAGACTGATAAATTATTGAACACTACATCTGAAACTAATGATGTACTATAAGTTGGCTAATTGAATTTAAATTAAAAAAACCCAAAAAACCCCAAACAAAAGGGAATACAGAGCATGATAGACTTGATCCTATCTTCACAATGGGGCTAAATCATTTGTGCTAGGTAGTCCAGAAAGATGGTATTTAGATTTTAAACTTGAAACATCTTATTAGAATGTGGATGAAGCTTGTCAGGAACTGCAGTAGTTCTCAATGGGAGCATGAATCGGATTCTTATTAACCAACGTGACTGGTCCTTCTGCATTCACTTAATCCAGTAAATGCAGAGCATCTTTTATTCCTGGCCATGTACCCAACACTGGAAATAGAACAGTGAGTAAGATGGATACAGCTTTTGCCTTCAAAGCTTACAATCTGTTGGGCAAGTCCTGCATTAAATAACACTGTGCTTACTTCACTGAGTGAAACATGGGAAATCCAGAATACTCTGAGGGAGGTACGGCTGTAAGCATAAGATGCCTGATGGCACGCCGAATCTGGTCCAGAGGATGTGGGATGTTTACACTGAGACATGAAGGATGAACGAAAGTTTATCAGTCCAAGGCCAAGGAGGAAGTAGGGTTGCAAATGTTCATACATTACTCTTGAAACTAGGGAAAACAGCACTTTCAAGGAACTCAAGTTTGGTCTGGTCCAGAAAGAGTAAGATTTAGCTGAAGATGATTTTATTATAAGGCTACTTTTATATGATCTTTGTCCTTTTCAGTGGCCAAATACACTGGCAAAATCTGTGGAAGAGATTTCCTACCTTCCACCAAGTGTATTAATTTCCAGTGACAGTAATAAATAACATTTACCAAGTCTTTGTGCCAGTTACAAAACGCTTTGTGCGCATTTTCACATTAATCTTCACAGTGACCCGTGAGGTGTGTGCGGTTGTTATCCTAATCTTTCACGAGAGAAAATTGTGGTTTAAAGAGGCTAAGTGGTGCATCTAGGTCTCTGACCTATTTTGATCGTGGCAGTAGGCAATTAAGAGAATTATCATGCTCTTAACCATTAAATTCTGTTTCAAGTTACTTGGATGATGAAGTATATACCAGCTGTTATTTCTGATTTAATCCTTAGTGCATTTACACAGTTCCCAAGCCTAAATTGTGTGGTCTAGAGCTAATTGTGTATTCATCTCTATCTTGCTATTTGGAGAGATGGACAACTGATTACTACATCTGTTAACTTTCAGGTTATCTCCAGATGTTGATTATTAAAAATATTTCACAGGCTGCCTAGGTGGCTCATCAGTTAAGTATCAGGTTCTGTGCTCAGTGCTGAGTCTGCTTGTCCCTCTACCTCTGCTCCTCCCCCTTCTCTCTCTCTGAGTCTCTCTCTCTAAAATAATAAATGAAATATTTAAAAAATATATTTTGAAACTGTACATATTGCTGAATCTGGTAACCCATAAATCCTGAACATTTTTGGATTTCTTTTTTTTTTTTAAGATTTTATTTATTTGAGAGAGAGAGAGAGAGAGTGAGCGAGAGAGAGCGAGCACAAGCAGGGAGAGATGCAGAGGAGGAGGGAGAAGCAGGCTCCCTGCAGAACAGGGGAAGCCCGATACGGGACTCGATTCTGGGACTCCAGGATCATGACCTGAGCCGAAGGCAGTCTCTTAACCAACTGAGCCACTCAGGTGCCCCCATTTTTGGATTTCTGATAAGAATTTAAAACTGAAACTATCTGAAGATGTTAACATTCAGGTAATTTTTATGTGGGCATTTTTATATTTTTTCATGACCCAGTTTGCTACATAGGAAATTAGGACTTACACTGTTACATATTTTGATTAACATGTCTTTAAAATATTTTACAGAGAGGGAGGCAAACCTTAGGAAACTCTTGACTTTAGAGAACAAATTGAGGGTTGCTGGAGTGGAGATGGGTGGGGTGATAGGCTAAATGGGTGAAGGGTATTAAGGAGGGCACTTTTTTTTTTTAATTAACACATAATGTATTATTCGCCCCAGGGGTACAGGTCTGTGAATCATCAGGCTTACACATTTCACAGCACTCACCATAGCGCGCATACCCTCCCAAATGTCCACAACCCAGCCACCCTATCCCTCCCCACCCCTCCAACCAGCAACCCTCTGTTTTCGTGAGATTATAGTCTCTTACGGTTTGTCTCCCCCTCCCGATCCCATCTTGTTTCATTTTTTCCCTCCCTACCCCCTGCCCTGCCTCTCAAATTCCTTGTATCAGAGAGGATACAAAGATACAATGATAATTGTCTTTCTCTGATTGACTTATTTTGCTTAGCATAATACCATCTAGTTCCATCCAAGTCATTCAAATGGCAAGATTTTGGGGGTTTTTTGATGGCTGTGTAGTATTCCTGTGTGGGTGTGTGTGCATACCACTTCTTTATCCATTCATCTGTTGATGGACATCTAGGTTCTTTCCATAGTTTGGCTGTTGTGGACATTGCTGCTATAAACATTCGGGTGCACTTGCCCCTTCAGATCACTACATTTGTATCTTTAGGGTAAATACTCAGTAGTGCAATTGCTGGGTCATAGGGTAGCTCTATCTTCAACTTTTTGAGGTACCTACATTCGGTTTTTCAGAGTGGCTGCACCAGCTTGCATTCCCACCAACAGTGTAGGAGGGTTCCCCTTTCAAGGAGGGCACTTCTTATGATGAGCACTGGGTGTTATATGTAAGTGGTGAATCACTAAATTCTACTCCCAAAACTAATACTACGTTATATGTTAACTAACTTGAATTTAAATGAAATCTGGGAGGGCGCCTGGGTGGCTCAGTTGGTTAAGCAACTGCCTTTGGCTTAGGTCATGATCCTGGAGTCCCAGGATCGAGTCCCACATCTCCCTCTGCTGAGTGGGGAGCCCGCTTCTCCCTCTGACCTCTCCCATCTCATGTTCTCTCTCTCTCTCAAATAAATAAAATATTAAAAAAAATGAAATCTAGGAAGAAAATATAAATAAAATATTTTAATGTTTAATGAGTTGTGACTTAAAATTGATGTATAGGTAAATACCATGCATTTGTTTACCATTCCTTTTACCCCCTACCAAGCTGTTATTAAACTAGGGGTGTAGCTTTCAGTTGAGGAAACATGGCAGTTGATAATTGTTTCTGATAAGTTAGTCATTTAATAGTGTTGGTGTTTTCAATCACGTATACCTTGTTTAGTTTTGCCCAGTGTCACGCTGTGTAGTTGTTATGCTGTCTGTGTCTGAAGTATTTTTCTTTCCACTGCCTTGGTGGGAGCCACTCCCCCTGCTTTCCTGGAGCTTTCGCACGCAGTCAGCCAAGAACGCCGTGTAGGGAGACTGACACATATACACTTATATACCACACCAATCGGTTAGAAAGGAATTGGTGAAAATCCTTTGATGCTATGAGAGACTTTGTAAACATCACTACAGCCTGGGAGGATGAATTAATAATTTAACTAGTATTGCTGTAAGAAATCATGTTGTGAATTCAGAGACTTAGACTACAGTGTCAGGCGCCATGGCCAGCTCATGATGCTGGAATCTTGTCTTATCAGTAACGTGAGGCTCTAAGGACCAGTATGATGTTGGTTCAATTAGTGAGCCCCTTTCTGGAATGTGCTCCTGAGTATATGCAGACACGTACCCCCTGGTGCACAGTGCGTCACCCCGGATGTGCCTGATCCCTCACGTACGTGCACATAATTTTAAGAAGGAATCATAGTGTACATCTGTTACGTGACCTACCCCCCTCCTCTTTTCTTAAATTTTTGCAAGGCTTGCTCCCTATTTAGGATTTGTTCAGGTCAGTGAAATAAACAGGTTTTTAAAAAAAATTTTTCTTTGCTAGGTGTAACCTTTGGGTAATTTGAAGGCTATCTTTTTTTTCCCTTTTTTTTTTTTTTTTTAGGGTGTCTTTTAACTTTTAATTGAATAACTTCTAAGGGCATAAATACAGGTGATAAGTTAATTGTTGAATTATGACTCAGGGTGGCCATAGCTGATCAAGAGTGATTTTTAGGTTAAACAGAGAGGCCCAGTGAAGTCAGCAGAGGGGCAATTTCTACCTTGTCTTATAAAACTAGAAAATACTGACATGGCTGCAGGTTTCAGTTCTTCAAAACTAACATAACCTGCCTTTTTTTTTTTTTTTTTTTTAGATTTTATTCATTTGAGAGAAAAAGAGCACGGGGTAGGGGTTGGTTAGAGGAAGAGAGAGAAGCAGACTCTCCGCTGAGTAGGGAGCCCTGACACTTGGGGCTCGATCCCATGATCTCCGATCATGACCCGAGCCTAAATCAAGAGTCGGACAGTCAACCAACTGAGCCACCCAGGTGCCCCTTAACCTGTCTTTTTTATCTAACAGTTGTTCATAAATAACCTTCCACGTCTTACCTCATCCTCTTCAGTGGTTACATGGTATTTTATTGTATAGGTGGAACAACTGATTTACTTGATCCCCTTTGATATGTTAGATTATTTCCCATAGTTATAAGCATCCATTTATAGTGATTTTTTTTAAAGATTTTAAGTAATCTCTACACCCAACATGGGGCTCAAACTCAAAACCTCAAGTTCAAGGTGCATGTTCCATCCACTGAGCTAGCCAGGCATCCCTATAATTTTTTTTTTTTAATATAAATTCTTAGGAATAAGAATTGTAGGATAAAAAAAATACAGCTTTAAAAATTATGGGTATATTGTCATTGTATATTTTTACCTAAGTATGTATTTTATCTGTAGTATTTAATACTACACTACTGACACTAAAAATGTCAGTTTCCCCACAAGCTCTTTTAAATTTTTGCTATGTTGATAGATGAAAAATATCTATCAACATATTTTCATTTTCATACTTTCATTGTAAGTTGGGCATCTTCTAAAATTTTTTTCTTTTTTGTATATTTTTCAAATGTAAAACAGTGAGTTTTTTTTTTTCTTGCCATATTGCACTGGTTCTAGCCTTTCAGAATTTGTGGTTTTCCTGAAAATTCATAATTTAAATATTCTCTTTCCGTGAGTACCCTCCCCTTATTTCATCTCATTAAATCTTATCCATCTATTGAGAAGTAGTTTAGGGATGAGAGAAGCGAATGGGTTACCTGCTGGGAAGTCTTCAACTTCCCTACTACCTTTCTCATTTCCCCAGACTTTCAAAGTCCAAGTCAGAGTTAGAGACCTTTTTCTCTGTTTCTATACATCCTATTCAGCCATCATGGTAGTACTTTTAATTATTGGTGAACTTGTTTCTCTTTCTCAGAATAGCCTGAGCTCTGTGAGGTTAAGGACTGCATTTTATCCATGACATTAATACATTCTTCCTATGTATTTGGTGCTTAACAAGGTTGTGTTTGTTTACTGCTTTTACAGAATTAATTTTACATCTGTTATACCCAACAGCATTTTAAACACTGACCTATATACACTCCCTGAAAAGATAAAGCAAAGACAAAAGCATCATCTTAGAAACCACACCAACACTTAACATTCTTCAAGCATTATTGCAGTTTAACTTTCCTAATTTGGCAATGGAGACAACTAGTTTTACCAGAGGACGCTTAAGCAGACTTGACTGCTTTATTAGATAAGAATTTTACGGACGTTACCTGTATTACGGTGGAGCTGAAGAGCATTGGTCTTCCACAGGCTGCACGCGGGC
>CM052814.1:52959263-53008529 GCA_028533885.1 Nasua narica | reverse complement strand
TATGAATACAAGTTATAGGGGCTACATCTGAAAAGTGAACCAACACATGTCCCAAGGCAAGAGTGGAAGCTAGAACTAAGGTAGCAGCTAAGAGAATGGATAGGAAACAGGTATGAGCAGTAATAAGAAGGAAGGTTTGGTAGCATTCTAACAGGTAAGTGAAGGAGATGAGCAGAGTGACTGCCAGTTTCAAGCTGGAGCCCTGAGTAGGTAGGGGGTGGTGCTACAGAGGAAAGTGAGCCCAAGAAGGGAAAAATGTGTGAGTGAAGGGGAAAAGAAGGAGTTTGAATATGTTTAAGTCGATGTGCCTATAGCAGAGTTTTAGCCAACAACTGAATTTACAGGTCTGGAATAAAGAGCACCCCTATGTTTACTACAGCCTTATTTACAATAGCCAAATTATGGAAGCAACTAAACCCAAGTGTCCGTCCATAGATGAATGGATAAAAATGTGCTATGAATGGATAAAGATGTGCTATATACATATATACGTACACACACACACACACACACACACACACTGGAATATTACTCAGCCATAAAAACGAAATCTTGCCATTTGCAACAACATGGATGGATCTAGAGAGTATATTGCTAAATGAAATAAGGCAGTCAGAGAAAGACAAATACTACATGATTTCACTCTCGTGTGGCCTAAGAAACAGGTGCTCGCTTCGGCAGCATATTTACTAAAATTGGAATAACAAAACAAATGAAAAAAGAAAAAAAAGACAATATGCAACTGATGAAATTACTGAACTCCACATCTGAAACTAATGATGTACTATTAGCTAGTTGAATTTAAGAAAAACAGACTCTTAAATACAGGGAACAAACTGCTAGTTCCCAAAGGGGGGGGTGGTGAAAAAGGTGAAGGGGTTTAAGAATAGTATACCTATTGTGATGAGCACTGAATAATGCATAGAATTGTTGAATTACTATATTGTACACCAAACTAAGATAACACTGTATGTTAACTGTATTGTAATTAAAAAAAAAAAAAAGTATATAGAACACTTAGCCAGGCACCTGGCATTACGGAAATTTCAGTAACATTAGTTACTAACCGTTAAAAGGCAAACCAAAAAACTGGAAATCAAGGGAGATGACAGGGCAGGATATATAAATGTGAGATTTAAATTGCAGATAGTATTTGTAGCCAGGAACATACCCAGGGAAAGAGAGTAGCAAGAAGAGAGAAAAGGTCTGATTGTGAGTCCTGGGCACTCTAACATTTAGAGGTCAGGAAGATTATTAAGGAAGATCCGAGCAATGGAAACGACATGAAGCTACAAACTGGCATTCTTGAGCCCGGTTTATAACAGTCCTATCTAAAGACATGTACTGATAAATGGGGTTCTGAACCTGTCAGGCTGGACAATAAGTCTTGAACTTTGGCGTATAAGCTATGATAACAAAATCCGTCTTGGGAGGCCTTCTCAGGGATCCCCCATCACCGTGGCCAATCTGTTTCCATTTGAGTTTCTGCCCTTGACTCACTGAATCCCTCTATCAACTCCGAATGTACTATTAATACACTCATTTTATAGGTGAAAATGAGTGGGGGGGGGCTGTACTCAGAAAAGCAAGATAATTTGCTCGATATCACATGGGAAATTAATGGAAAAGCTGGGATTAGATCCCTGATATGTTTAATCTAAATTGTTATTTTCTTCCACTGGGAATAAAGCGATCTATGGGGAGGGAAGGTAACAATGAGAGCAGGGTGGTCAGTTTAAGGATGTGTTTGTACACATCATGGTGAATTAGATTAACATGAGCTACATCTGTGTTCATATTTGTTTTATGGAGGAAGGGGGTGGAGATAAGATTATAAATGTAGGTTTCTATTACCAGGTGTCCTTTATTACACTCTGCTAGAACACTGTTTCTTAACCTTAGCACTATTGACATTTTGGCAAGTCGGCTATGGGAACTATCATGTTCACTGGAGGATGTTTAACTGCACCCCAGGCCTCTAACCACTAGATGCCAGTGGCGCCCTTCTCCCCCAGCTCGGGGCTGATGCAACAAAAAATGTCTCCACACAGTCAAATGTCTCCCGAGACAAATGTGCCCACGTTTGAGAACATTCATCTAGACCCATACAAACGGATTCAACATCTTCTTTTCTGTGCTCCCCTTTCCAGCTCTGAACTCTCCTCTTAAACTAATCCTAATTCCTGGAATGCTCTTCCACACTGAGCAGGCCAATCTTTTGTTATTCAAACAACCCTTAAAATCCCCTTTTAATAAATGTCAAGCACCGTAATTACATCCCAGGATTCTAAAAACATGAATATTTACATTCTACTGGAAGGTATTCTCCACTGGATCTGATCTTCAGTTTGCCAGTAAATTTGTTTAAGGACATGCTGATTAATTGTGGGGGCGCTTTTTATTTTTCATTTGTCCAATATCTAGTTCTCTGAATCCTTAAGTTCTAGTGTTAGTCAAATTAATAGCTACCATTTATTGAGCCCTTACTGTGGTTCAATACCTATTCTCAACACTGCATACATTATCCTCACAACAGCCCAGTTTATAGATGAGGCAGCCAGGACACACAGAGGTAGGGAGCCCAAGACTCAAATGCAGAGTCTAGCTCTAGAATCCCATTTCTTGAACCCTACTCAACCCTGTGTCCCAAATGTTGATAAAACAAAACAAAACCTCTGCACCTCTTTATTCCACCTATTCAAGACTGTACAACCTGTGCGCATACACAATCTCAAGGTTTTATTTGTGTTGTATTTCTTGTTCTTTTGTTTTTCTGTAACAGCATAAGAAAAATAATTAGTGAGACACAGTTCACACAGACTAGTAGTATCCTGTTTGACAAAGGCAACAAAGAACATTTTTTGTGAGCCCAGCACAAGGCCTAAAACACCAGTTGTTCCTCAATAAATAACTGCTTGAATGAATCCCTAAACATCCTAAATTTTTGTAAAAATCCAGATTGAAGTGTTACAATTATTTTGTCTTTCTGGTCTTTAATCATCCCTCTTCTGAACCTTCCTTCTTTGTCAAAGCAATGTGTCCAAGTCTATATATAACATAGAGAGATCATTTTAGTGTAAGAGTAGAAAAATATTTTCTGTGTTTCCAATGACCTTTCTTTTGAAATCCAGAACTAGTCTTTTGGTCACAGTACATCAATCTGTTATTTGCAATAATAATAATAAACAGTAACATTTCAATTCTCTTCCCCTAGCAATAGCTTGAAAACCATAATCCTACAAGTGTTAACTAGAATATTTTCCCCAAACATACTATTTTAAACTTGCACACCATAGCTCTTTTGCCACTACTCCTTATTCAGACAATCGCAGTCTTAGGCATTTTGCTACTGGGAGAGTATTCCCAAATATTTTATGTACATTTTAAGTAAGACTAGTCTATAAATGGACCTCCAGAGAACTGTCTAACTTACATTTCTTCATCTAAACCAGACCCAAATGAAAACTAAACACTCCACCCTCCTCCTATGGGGATGCAATCTTAAAGCATTTAAGGCACTTAGCTTGGTGGGATGAGGGCAGAGGGACACTATTTATATGAATGCCTCTGATAATATGATTTGCATTAGTGTTACCTGGCACTTTAAAAGCACTTAATAGATGTGAGTCCCAAGAGTTCCTACTTTATTACTACAACACTTAGCATAGCAGCAAGCACATATGGACACTTAATAAATGCCTTTAGTATGAGGATTGCTTGATATCTAAGAAGCTGGTAATTGAGCACAATTAATTTCAAGGAAGGCGTTAGAAGAAAGATCACCCTTTTTATGCTTAGCTGGGGCTGAAAAATAAAGGTTAAGACTGGAAAGAACAAGCAAAGGAAACCATCTTGATGAAAAGAGAAAGAAAAATGTTCACAAAAGGCTAAGTTAATTTCAAAGAAAAGCAAAATTGGTTTGTAACCCACTTTGATATTCATCTTCAAAAAAAAGTGGGGGGTCACGTAAAAACCTAATATCAACTATCTTTGTAAAGGTTACTATCATAGTACTATTCATACTGTAGAGGCAAAGGCAGGCTGCCCAAGATGGCGCACTTTGGCATGAACATTATTTTGAGTTAAAAGCAAACTTAGCAGATTCAGGAAAAGCTCTTTACCTGTCCCTCAAAACTGTCTGTTTTACCAGCATGAAAGCTATTAACACAGGTTTCTCTTTGCAATCTGAGCAATAAGGCAACACCTTTGTTTTCTAAACATCTCCTCACCTTCCTATTAATGCATTTCTCCCTTTTGTGCCCTTAGGCCCCTACTCCTCTCCCTAGCTCAAATAAGCCTCACTGTTGTTGGAATTTCATGTCTATGTGGATTCTCTCACACATATGCTATTCAATTTTATTTTCTCCTGTTAATCTGTCTCATGTCAACTTGATTCTTAGTCTAGCTACAAGGACCTGGACAGGTAAAAGAAATTCTTCCTCCCCAACAGTATCTTTCCGCCCCCCCCCCCAACAATATCTTTAACTGATTTTGGCTGAAACTGGCACGGAATAAATGACTGCAGAAATTGTTTTGTTGAGAGCCTAACAACATGTTCACTAATGGGAAGTGTTCTGGGTTATTTTTCCAAATTCTCCGAAAGAATAGGCCAGCTATAAAATCTCAAAGACAAGACAAACAAAAATCAAGCTTAATATAAAACATCTTTGCTACCTGTCATGTCCACTTTTATTTTCACAAGACCAAATACAAATCACTTTATTCAGTCACAACTCTTAGCCTATTTTTCCAATCATAATTCCAACTAATAACCACCTTTTTTCATTCTATACAAGTGAAGGGGTTCAGAAAAAGCCTCCCCACAATGTGTCACTTTGACATGTGGATTATCTTGAGTCAAAGATGAAAGGCCCTAAAGATTCAGAAAGAGGTTTTTTTGTTTGTTTTTACCCCCCCATATCTGCCTCTAAGATAGAGGGCCTGGTCCAGGAAGAGAGCTATCACTAGGGACAACCACAAAGAGCACGGGCTAGGCCGGGGGGGGGGGGGGGGTATCTGCAGGGCTTGTTTGTTCAGCTTCTTCTCTGTGTCCCTTTGTATCCGATGACAAACATTTGTTTATCAAACATTTGCTCTCCTCATCTTCCCAAGAAACTGTTTCTTCCTATGCTTTGAGGCCCCAGACCCCCTAACCTCTACTCCTTAGGTCAGGATGCATATTAAGGATCCACTGCCTATTTGGAGCCTCTCTCCTGCTAATCTAGCTTAGATAAATTTAATTAATAGACAGTCAAAAGAATCTAGAAGGGTAGGGGAAAAATTCTTCCTCCCCTACACAAGAAACCTGCTTGCTAAGCCTTCTATTTGATCCCATCCATCGTTGCCCAACTCCAACAAATACTGGTTTGTTCCCTTCGGAACATCTATGCTGTACTTCCTTTTACCAAGATTGTGTATCTGCCCCAACTCTAAATCATATCTCTTCTCACCTTTTAAGTACTCCTCAAGCTCTTGTAACTAATTTATCAAGTATTTCAATAGTTATCTGAGTTGCAAGGGTAGGTCACAGGTTAGTCCCTTAACTCAGGTATATATATTCCTCATGGCTGAGAAGACACCTACGAGAAAAAGAAATGGTTCAGCATAAACCCACATTTGAAAATTTGTAACAGCTCTCGGTCTGCATCTTAGAGCAGAAGGTAGTTGTATTATATCTATAAAACAAGGGACTGAATTTCTTCATCAATGTTAAATCTTTTTTTTTTAATTATGTTTGCTAATTCTAGTCCATTAATGACATTTGTTACATACTGCCAACCCCTACCAAATATCCTGGCAGTATTCTACATATAACGTGTGATCATTAAATACTATCAGGCTTACGCGATAAGGGTTCAGTACCATCATGATCAGGGGGAAAGAGAAGAACGTGGGAACACAACCTTATTGCAATAGCATTTGACTACCTTTAACATGCATAGTTATGTATAAACTAAAGAGCACTTACTTAACTAATCAGTCAGGTGAAAAAATAGCTTTCAAGTGAACGTTTTATTTATAAAGTGCATTGTTTAAAGAATCACTCAAACACCCAAACACATAACCATGTGAAACAGAGGTCTTGAAAACCAAATCTAAGTTTAAAATTATTTTAAATTCCATTATCATAGAAAGATAAATGAAGGGGAAATAGCTGATTAAAGTCTACAAAGTGTCTGGCATAATATAGGCCTTCAAATGTTTGCTGAATTAAAGCAAAATCCCAAAGTCAGCATATCTTTTTAGGAAACATGTCAGGACAGGAAAAAAAATGGGAGTTCCCAGACAATCTGAATAGATTCAAGTCCAGCTCAGAAATCGGCTGGTTTTACTAATCATTAATTTATAACTTGCACCGAATGATAAACTAATATTATCCTTAACTTTGAGGCCTAAAATTTCTTGAAAGGCCTAAGATTTCTTGAAAGTACTTTACTTGAACGTAAAGTAAAAGAAAGGCCTAAGATTTCTTGAAAGTAAAATTTATGGACCAGTGATGGATACCTTAAATCTACAGAAAAGACAAACTCTATAGTCATTTAACCACTATTTATTAATTACCTGCCAGGTGCCAGGTGCTAGAGATACTGGGAGTTCAGTAATGAATAAAATAGACATGGTTCCATTTGAGTTCTCGGTCTCATCGCAGATAAAAATAATGATAAATTATGATAAATGCTACAAAAGGAAAGCATATATATCAAGAAGCAGTTTTTCTACGGAAACTCTCTTTGTGTTGAGATCTAAAGAAATGGAATTGACCAGGCAAAAGGGGATGTGGAAGGTCACAGCATGGTATCTGTGAGGACATGAACACAGGCCTGGGTGCCTCAAGTGCCAAGAGGGAGGGTAGGAGGGAAGGAGGGAAGGCTGGAGAAGCAGGCATGCGATATGTTAGTCTTTATCCTAAGAGTAGGTGGAAATCATTCTAAGCAGGAGAATGACATGACTGGATTTGTATTTTCAAATGGTCATCCCAGCTTCAGTGTAGAGAATCAGTTAAAGGAAGATGGAGGGGTCTGGCATAATTCTGCAAGACAGAGACGCTGCTGCTCTTTAGACTGGGGCAGCAGAGAATATGGACAGAGAAACGGGCAGGTTGGGGAATTACTAAAGAATGTAAAATACACAAACTTTGCTATAATAAGGATTTGAGGTGTGAGAGTGAGGGGCTAGGTCTGTGACCTGGTGTTAAGAAAACATTACTGGTGGGAGCATGGCCTCTCCTCATCAAGCTACTCTCCGACAAAAGCACCCTCCACCCTCGAGCATGGCCTCTGATGTATGGACATAGGTGCGCTTATGCAACAAGTATTCTGAGTGCCGAGTGAACTCTGTTCACTGTTCAGGTGCTGGGGATAGCCCAGAGAACACGCCAATACCTGTGCCCTCGTGGAGCATACACTCCAGTAGGGGAAACCAGGGCTTTAAAAAAATACACATAAACATCAATGTTAAGGAGAAAAATTAATTAAAAAGGAAATGAAGCTATTAAATAATGAGACTGGATTTCTTGGGTGGTTTAATCAGTCCTTTTTCTTTATCACAGACATATCAAGGGAAGTTATTAAACAGTAAAATGAAACTCCTAATAATTTGCAGGAAAAAAAAAAAACAAAACAAGACAATCACTGCAAGTATAACAAAATAAAATAAAAATTAAACCATTCCTCTGTACTCCTTACAAAAATACTGTAATCCTGTTAGGCAAATTGATAATGCTCCTTACCACTACCTACCTTACTTCCCTGCTGCAATATGTACAAGTACTTCCAAAAAGAAAAAATAAATAGAAAACACTATTGGTCCCATTACAGTGCTTCCACCATCTGTAATTACTACATTCATTTGACTAAAGTTCATTTAACCCTAAAATTCAGCAGCAGCAAATCTGAGGACTAAAAACAGCACGTTCCAAACGAGGATCTTCAAAAAGATAAGAAAAAAGGCTGAAAACAAGAAAGGACTACAAAGGAAAGTGGGAGGTGTGCCAATATTCTTAGATGGAGATGGTGACATTAATGAAAAGTGACAAGAATTCTTACAAAAACCAATTTGTAAAAAAAGAGTAACTTTACCAAAATTCATGGTTTATATACACAAATAAACTTATTAACAAATAAGAACAAACTACTTTAACTCCCCAATCTTTTTTTTTTTTTTTAAAGATTTTTTTTTTTATTTATTCATTTAACATAGAGAGAACACAAGCAGGCAGAGAGGCAGGCAGAGGCAGAGAGAGGAGCAGGCTCCCTGCGGAGCAAGGAGCCCGATGCGGGACTCGATCCCAAGACGCCGGGATCATGACCTGAGCCAAAGGCAGTTGCTTAACCAACTGAGCCACCCAGGCGTCCCATCTCCCCAATCTTTTTGATGGCACAGTTGAGTCTGTAGAGAGGTAATCCTAATTACCAAATACATTAACTATGTTAAACTCAGGGTAGTGAGTAAATATTAAAGTTTTCTAATGCAGAGTATAGCACCAAATACATACAGCAAACTCGTCAAAAAGCAAGGCCAATAAAATAACACGAATAGGTAACTTATTTAAAATCAAATCTGCCCCTTCAATATTGCCACATCTTCTATATAAATTTACCAGAAAAAGGTATTATTTCAGGCAATACTTGGAGCTAGAAGGATAAGAAAAATAATTAGGGAAAGGAATCATCAAAAATAATCAAACTGGGGTGCCTGGGTGGCTCAGGTCATGATCCTGGGGTCCCAGGATCCAGCCCCATGTCGGGCCCCATGTCGGGCCCCCTGTTCAGCGGGGAGTCTGCTTCTCCCACTCCCTCTGCTGCTCCCCCTGCTTGTGCTCCCGGTCAAATAAATAAATAAAATCTTTTTTTAAAAAATCAAATAAAATAATCAAACTGAGTACTATGATTAGTTCTATAGCTATATGGATTTTTGACAGCTTCATTCTCTATCCAGGCACATTATTATAAAACTCCTTAAACCTTACCTAAAAGGGGCTGAGGGGACGACTGGAAGACAGAAGCAATGGATTAACTGCAAAATATTTCCTGCTAAAGAATACAGCTCTAATAAATGAGAAAAACATGCGTAAGAACTTAAAAGTATTTTTTAAATCCTGCATAAATACAATGTGAACCAAAAGAAGTAAAAAAGAAAACATCAACCTTGTCATTGTTTAAATAGGATTAGGAAAACAAACTTAGTTGGGAGGAAAATCGCTTAATTTGCAGCTGGTGGTCATTCAGAATAAATCAGGAGTTTGATCTACAATTACTACCTTTGTTTTTTTTTCACAGAGAGATTAGTCATAAACAATGCGCTCATGGTTCAGGCTCAATTACTCAAGAGAAGAAATACAAGAAAATTAAGTAACTTCTTTTTTACTATGACTTTTATAACTTTGTTAAGCTCAATAATTTATTTCACTGTGACATTTCAAAATCCCTAATTTTATTGTCCTAAGAAGCATGTGAAGCTGATAGGAGGGAGGAAGGCAGAAGAATCAGAGAAAATGGAGTGCATGGAGTGCAAGTTCAAACTTTTGTCTGCACTACTCCTTCCACCCAGGCAAACCAGTAGATCATAATATGGGTCATCCTTGCTTTTCCTAGAGAAGCCCAGGAGAGCCACCTGTTACTTCCCTACAAGGGCCACCCTCCTAGCAGGTATAATAGAGAAGCACAGAAGCTACTGGTCCAGAGGCTAAGAGAAAGGAAAAGCAATGATTTATTTTTTTTTTACTTTATTATTTTTAAATTTTATTTTATTTTATTTTAAGTAAACTCTACCCCTGACACTGGGCCCTGAGATCAAGAGTTACCAGCTCTGCAGACTGAGCCAGCCAGGCACCTGGAAAAATCAACTGTTTAATGAACAAGTCTATAGTGCAATTCTTTAAATGCATTTTAAAATGCCTGATTTACAAATTTTGGAATGCCTAATACTCTCAAAAAAGATTCATTGCCCATTTCAATGTAGTTGGCTCAAATGGGGCAAACTTTGCGTACTTAAATCTAAGATCTCAAACTTGCATAAACAACAGTGTTACAAACAACAGGCCCAAAATGGCACCACTTGGGCCAAGTCACCAAATTGAGGCTCAAAACCTAATCCGATTGTATTTTCAACCTCCCCCAGAAAAACCTCCGTAACTGGTCGGTCAGGAATTTTCTCATCAGTGCTGGTGAAGTTATCTGGCACAAGGGTCCTCTCCATTCCCCCAAAAGAAAATAATGTAGTCCACTGGATAAGACAACCTGCTCCTTCCCCTAAGGAAAAGTGATCTTGCCTGGAACAATTCTTTTGGGAATAACTTTTTCCTCCATCCTCCTTCCCATAAAAACTTTCCATTTTTGTACAACTCCTGAGAGTTCTCTTCTACTATATGCTACATGGGATGCTATCTAATTCATGAATCCCTTAATACAGCTAAAAAAATTAGATCTTCAAATTCCCTTGGCTGAATTTTATTTTGTAACAGCAGTAAGTATCTCTCCTGGTGTTCAAACAATGGAATTTCCCATGCTCCAAAGAAGAAAGAGCAACAAAACTCTCAGCAGACTTTAGAAGTTTAGACTGAGTCCTCAATATGGCTTGATCTTCTGAAATCTTAATGAGTAGGGAACATACTTAATGAACCTGAATAAGAATACCCCAATAAAAGCATTATCAAGCCCCTCCCTCACCAAAAGGGCTGTATTTACTATTTTGGCATTCTGCAGAATTAACAAAACTCAAAATAAAACAAAAGAGCATAAAAAATGCTCTTTCAACAAAAAGAGCATTGATTCTTGATGAATATATACAAGAACATAGAAAACAAACACAAGTGGCAAACATACCTAACCTTAGCGAAGAGTCTACACTGTCCACTCTTAACATTCTGCAGGCAATCCTTTATTATAGCAAACATGTTCTGGAAAGGGCCAGGAAGCAAACATTTAAGTCTTTATGAGCCAGTCTCTTCCCAATTACTCACGTGTGTCACTGTGGCACAAGTGGTGCAGCCAAACATACTACACAGATGACACTAAGCGTAAGGGTATGGTTGTGTCCTAGTGAAACTTTATTTATGGATCCAAAAATGTCCATTTCATATAATTTTCATGTGTCCTAAAGTATCATGTTTTTTATTTTTCCCATTTAAAAATCCAAAAAATGTAAAACTCATTCTTAGCCAGAGGACCATTTTATGCCATCCCTGTGTTATTTTTAACAATATTGGCAGAAATGTCTATAAAAATATTTCTTTCTTGATATCTCTTTAACTTCTTTTCTCCATTCCCAGTTTCAAGCCTCCCACAGTAACTTTCTAAAGTCCTATTTCATCAGATTCCTTCCCTCCTTGCACATCCCTCTCCCCAGGGTCCAGCTTGCCAGTCCCTTGGATGTTTTTAAATCAAAATCTACCCATGTCAGAAAAAAAAAGTCACTCATCACAATTTTTTATAAATTCTACTTCCCTGAACTACTGTAAAGCTCCAAACCTTTTCATGCTCAATCTTTCAATAAATATAGATTTGGCCAATCTTACTATGCCCTGTCTCTTTCAGCCATCATTTAAGTCTGGTTCTATACAATAAGACCCCTGTGAGGTTGTGGCAGTTAGGCTGCAATCTTGAGAAGGAAGGTTTTAGTCACAAATACATTTAATTTTTAAAATCTTTAAAATCTTGCCAGTAACTGTTCAAATGGCATTCCAAAAAAAGAGATGATCTACTGGTTTAAAATGCTCTGTGTCTACTTTCCTGGTTAAGTAGTCTTTTCTATTTTTTAATAATTTACTTTATTATTTTTCTAATTACTATTATTATTGTTATAATAACATTATTAGGGCAATGTTTCATAACATGTTAGAAACTTGCATCTCGGGGTGCCTGGGGGGCTCAGTGGGTTAAAGCCTCTGCCTTTGGCTCAGGTCATGATCTCAAGGTCCTGGGATGGAGCCCCTCGCATCATCACATCAGGCTCTGCTCAGCAAGGAGCCTGCTTCCCCCTCTCTCTGTCTGCCTCTCTGCCTACTTGTGATCTCTCTGTCGAGTAAATAAAATCTTAAAAAAAAAAAAAAAACAACTTGCATCTCTTTAAATTTAAAGCCATAAAGTTCTCAAATGTTAAATTACTTTAATAACTGAAACATGGTAAGTATACATCAAAGTATATTTGAAGTAAGTTAAAATCAATACTAACTTGGAAAGGTACAATCATAAACTGCAAAGTGTCAAGAAATCATCAATTTCCTAAGTGTGTCTCTATGTGGAAAGTGTGTAAATGTATAGTCCCTGATGCAGGGGATCTTTCAGATTAGCATAAATATTCAGGCATTAGTGAAAAGCCATGTGCTAGGGCAGACTTGTGTTCATGAAAGGTGATGGGCAGGAGATGGAGCATTCACTAAACAATGAGACCACTCTCCACCTCTCCCCATTCATAAATAACAAGTGTTTAAATGCACCCATATGAAAACGGTTCCCAGTGAATTGAGCGTAACAGTAACGGCAAAAATGCCACAGTGCAGCAATCTGTGTTTGACTGTGAAGTGATTTCTCCTGAAGACAGATGCCACCCCAAGGAACAAAAGCACAAAAACAATCCATCCGATGACCACCCTATGACCAGAGGCAAAAGCAAGAAAAGATCAGAACTGCAAGTCTCTCTCTCCCCTCTGAGACTCCCTGGCTACATCTTTAGAATGTCCTGTGCAGACAACAGAAATGGTAATTTCCTACGCAGTACAAAGCAAGAAGCTCTTTGCCTTTTATTGTGTTGTCAACTATATAAACCAAAGGATTTCTTACAAACTACTGTACCCCCCCCCCCCGCCTCCAAAACAAGAAACCAAGGGATATAGTTCCTGAAAAGCAACACCCAGGGTCCACTAAAGGTCAAAACATTTCCTCAAGTCGTTAAGGTTTAATTTTTATTTATTTATTTATTTATTTATTTATTTATTTATTTATTTATTTATTTATTTTTTTACTTCAAGTGCACTAGCTAGGTTTTAGTATTTTAAAAGAAATCTAGAAATCCTTAGGACCAAAAAAAGGGGAGGAGGGCTAATTGTACTATATATTTTTATTTGAATGCACATGGAAAAAGAAACAAATACTAAAAATTTCCTCATGGAATTTTCAAAATAAAATGGTACTACCACTCCTACAAAGGAATTATTTCTTTAATGTTCTTTTTACTCCCCTGAATGACTATAAGGACTACAATCCTAAATAGACAACACCCTTACTATATGTTGTCACAAGCTGCCCACCATTAGTTCAACATCAGATAAAACACACTGTCAGAAGCTCTAAACTTGCTCTTCACTATGTGGCCATTTTTAATTCAAAAATACAAAAAAAGGGAATATTATTCTTTCTTTCCCCATCGACATTCTCCCCCTCCCATCTCTTTTTGACAGCCCCCAAGCCCTACCACATAGCAGTTACTATCCAATTACTTTGAAGAAAAATAAATCAAACCATAGTCTAAAACTCTAATCATCTGATACTTCATCTTTGCAGTGAATTAAGGTCATTCCCAAAGACTTGCTAACCTGATCATGTTTTTCTCAATGATTAACAGTAGGTAAATATCTAGAATCATACACTTCTTGTAAAAGCATCTGACCTTTGCCAGCAACATTAAAACAACTTGGGCATAAGCAGGCTAAATTTCAAGTATGTAGAACACAAAATAATTTTCTCTGAAACCTTAAGTTTCTTCTACATAGGTTATCCATTTTGTTATTTCCTATTTAAAGCTTTTTATAAATCATTATTTCTCAGTTCCGTCCCAGTGAAAAGCACTGTTAAGACAACAAACCTACAGTGAAGCCATCTACATGACACCAAAGAGCAAACATCCAATAAGAAGTAGGAGCAGATTAGCAAGAGTTTCTCATTATTACAAGAACTGTTCTCAGCAATTAAATTTATTCCCATTTGTGTGTTTTGTTATATAGACAAAGAAAGGAGAAACTAACTCACCAATCTATAGGGAGTGTAAATCAAAGTTATTATCTTAAAAATGCAGGGTATTAAAAGGCACAGAGCAGAAGAATAATAGCAGTAAAATCTTTGGTTCCTTCCACCTGCCCTGAATTCTTGGGTTGCAGCTTCTCTATCAGCTAATTTTCTCTCAGTGTGGGGTTTTACTTGGTGTGCATTGCTCTCCACTTCCATTTCTACCCCTGTAGTTTTTTAAAGGAGATAAAGCAACTGTATAAGAATGCCTAAAGACATCAAAGCCGGAAAGCTTCACTGGTTGTGTGTGGCATGGGAGGAAGAGGAGGAAAACGTGAGGTAATGAGGATCTACTGTATTTACCTTATGTGCAGGGCATGCGGACAACAATAGAAACCATGTAGGGGGCACGTTTGGTCAAAAAAGAACATGGCAGCCTAATGGGAGGCCTTTGTTCTTCAAAAGGGTCTCCTTTCCCCCTTTTGTGTTGCACCTAATTCATGGCATCTGAGCTGCTCTTGAACTTGACAGACTGAGAGAAAAAGAGGGAGAAGAGCGGGGGAGTTGAACACACAAAGAGAAGAGAAAGGGGGGACTTCAAAAGGAATTCATTTGAAAAAATTAGTTCTCTTGCCAGTTTTGATGAAGTTGGGGAAGTTTAAAGGAGTTAGAGAATATCATTCAGTGTTGAAATAAATTAAGTTTTCCCCGAGATTGGAACAAGAAATAACCTAGATAAATAAAGAACAAAATGAATTATGTCCTTAGAACCTGTTTCCATTTTTTTCCTGCTACACCACAGTTCTTGAAATAACAGTAATAAAATTGTTGATTTTCAACAATTACGAGAAAGGCAGCATTCTACAAGCAGAACCAGTAATTAAATAATTTTCCAGCTTAGGGAAATTTTACTTGAGTGATAAACAGCGCCAAAAACTCTGCAAGACCACCAGCACCACCTGCAGGATAAATACAGATGAGCAGACTACATTTCAAAGCCCAAGGTTAAAAAAAAAAAAAGAAAAAAAAAGGTCACAGTAATCTTCGATGCTTTCACTTTTTGAGAGAGAGAGAACACAAGTGGGGAGCAGCAAAGGGAGAGGAAGAAACAGGCTCCCCGCTGAGCAGGGAGCCCAACCCAGGGCTCCAATCCAGGGCTCGAGGATCCTAACCCAAGCTGAAGGCAGCCGCTTACCCAGCTGAGGCACCCAGGCGCCCTGACAATTTCAATTTAAAGTTAAAAACTAAAAAAAATTTAAGGGGGGCCTGGGTGGCTCAGGTGTTAAGCATATGCCTTTGGCTCGGGTCATGGTCCCAGGGTCCTGGGATGGAGCCCCACATCAGGCTCCCTGCTCAGTGGGGAGTCTGTTTCTCCCTCTCCCACTCCTGCTCATGCTCTCTCTCTCGCTGTCTCTCTCTCAAATAAATAAATAAAATCTTTAAAAAACACACACACATAAAAACTAAAAGAATTTTAAAAATCAGTGAAAGACTTCAGATGAAGAACAAAGCCCTAGGAACCTTTGGCCAATTTTAGGTATTAATGAATATATATGCAGAACTCAAAGATCCTTAGCTATGTTATGTATGAATACAAAAGGCTGCTGCAAAATAAAAGATCATGGCTTTAAAATTGATTTATTTTGGGGTGCCCGGGTGGCTCAGTTGGTTAGGTCTCTGCCTTTGGCTCAAGTCATGATCCCGGAGTGCCGGCTGGTCAGGCTCCCTGGTCGGAGCGGAGTCTGCTTCTTCCTCTGCCCCTCACCCCACTGGTGCTCTCGCTCTCTCTCTCTCTCTCTTGCTCGCTCGCTCTCTCAAATAAATAAATAAAAATAAACTATCTTTAGAAACAATTATTTCTTTATAGTCATATTTCAATTTCATCTTACAATATAATTACTACACAACCTCATTACTCATCAAAGTACGTTCAGAAAGCTCTGGATATTTCCAAATCCACCCTCAGCAGAAAATGTGGTACCAATAAGGAGATTTAAAGACTTTCCTACAGGTGTCGAAAGCAACTGTTAAAAAGATAGGATCACATAAACAAATACATAACCTTTTCAAGGGAACTATTTTGAAGATGTAGCTTTCAACGGGATCTAAGTACAGGAGCATGCAAGTCTGTCAGTCATAGTGTTTTTGTTTAAAAGTTAAGAACAAGCATTCTAATTATACCCTGCATGGACAAGAAGTTGTATCGGATGTGGATGTAACAGAGTAACGGTAGGTTTGGCTCTGCCATAAAGTGAAGTTTTAATCCCTGAGGCAGGGTTTCTCAGCCTCGCACTACTATTGTTCTGGAGCAGATAATTCTGTTGGGGGAGGAGGGCTTAATCCGCGCATTGTACGGTGTTTAGCAACATCCCTGGCCTCCAATGACTGCTGCCATCAGCACCACCCCACAAGTTATGAGGACCAAAAATGTCTCCACACATTGTCAAATGCTCCCCGGAGGGCAAAATCATCCCCCATTTGCGAACCACGACCCTAGACTAACTAAAACAACCATCACGTGCTAATTTAACTTCTGCATGCGTGGTTTCACAACGTTCAATTTTAAAAGTAACGAATCTGTTAAGCACTTGAAATATTTATCAAATTCTTATTAACCTGCACACCACATTCTACCGTCACCAGGGAATACGACAGCACCAGTAGACACTGGCTTTAAGAAAAGGAAAAAGACTCATCCGGTTACTAACATATTACTAGCTAACGATTATGTTTCATGTGGTTTAACAGAAAGAATACTACAGTTGTTAAGTGGACTATGAACTGTGAACTATCCAGGTATATATCTTGAATCTAATATATATCCAAAATATATCTTGAATCCATCATTTCTCTGCATCTTTCACAACCTTCATTTCAGCCAACACCATGTCTCGTCCAAAGAGCCTTTAATTGTTCTCTCAGCTTCTACTCAAATTTTACTTCAGACTCTTCCAACCCATTCTCCATCCATCTATCCATCCATCCATCCATTCACTCAAACTAGTATTTACTCAATGTCTGCTATATGCCAGGCACTCTATGCACTGAGAATACACTGGTGCACAAAATTTTCTTACAAAATTCTTTACCTAGGGAAACTTAAATTCTAGTATGTGAGAGGGCGGTAAGTGTTTTGAAGAAAGAGGAGGTAGGGAAGGATGGGCAGGGCCGGGGTCTGGTGTTACACAGAGTGGCCAGGGATAGATCACCAGCTGTATGAAGACCTGAAGAAGGTTAGGAAGTAAACCATATGGATATGGGGGAAAGTATCCTAGGCAAAGAGAAGAGCAAATACGAAGACCCTGAGGTGGCAGCATGCCTCTGCCTTTTACTGTGCATGAAATGGGAAACCATTAGAAGAAGATTTGGAGCACAGAATTGTGCTCTAATACTTTAAAGGAAAACACTATGCAACTATGTCAAGAATAGGCTGTAGGGCTATAACGGCAGAAGCAGAGATCAGTTAATTTATATAAGGTTTAGACCAGAGTGGGGTAGTGAAGATAAGAAATAGTTAGATTTCGGATATATTATTAATCGCAAATTAATATTTTTAAAACATAAATGGGGCGGTGCTATTCCTCAACTCAAAAGCGCTTCAGCACCCACTTTCTTCCCCCTGCATTTTAAACAAAATGAAAAATCCTTAACATGGCCTAAACAGTTCTGCAAGATCTGATCTCTGCCTAACTTTCTAGCCTCATCTCACTTCTCCGTAATCCAAATACATTCTGGCCACACTGACCTTCAGGTTCTCTACCCCAAATTCTTTTCCACGGGGCGGGGCTTCATGCATACCGGTTCTCTAAGCCTGAAAAGCCCTTCCTCACTGTTGGCCTTGCTTGCAAGATCACCAGAGCTCTCACATTTCAATTCTCAACTTAGAAAATTCACTTCCATGAAAAGACCTTCCCCAACATGTCACTGTGAATTTACCCTCTACCCTCTTCCCCCGTAATATTCTCTTCAAGTATCCCAAAGGACTTTCCCTTCATAGGGCTCACCCTGGTTAGTAATTACAAAATTGATTTAATTATACTTAATGGTTAACATTTGTCTCTCAAGACTGGGCTATCAAGAGCAGAGACTACTTCTGTTCCACTTACCATCGCAACCTCAAGGCGGGACACAACACCTCATACCCAGCAAGTACAAAAAACGATGTTTGAACAGACGATAGAACTTTCAACCCAGCTCTGCCAGATATAATGCAGTCACTTAAGTTCTCAGGGCCTCAACAGACTTTTCCCCCTTTTTAATCTTATAACTAGAAGAAAGCCATAGAAAACAGAGTAAATGAGACGAAGAAATAGGACATCACAGAAGTTTTAGGAACAGTTTTCCTGAAGCAGTCAGGGAGTGGGCCAGAGAAATAAGGGAGGGCCTTGACTGTTGGGTTATTAAGTTCAGACTTTATTCAGTGGCCAAATGAAGGGGTGTTGAAGGCTTTTTGAGCTTTACGGTGCTAAAGCAGAACAGTGTATTTGGGAAATTAAGCTCTCTGTGGTGTATAACTAACTGAAGAATCTGAATACAAAAATTTAATGAGAATCCAAACACAAGTACTTCTGCTCTTCCTGCCATCTTGGAGCCTGTCGAGGCCTACTGGGAAGAGGGCTTCTAAAATGACAAATATTGAATAAAATCTTTAAAAAAAAAAAAAAAAAGGGGACGCCTGGGTGGCTCAGTTGGTTAAGCAACTGCCTTTGGCTCAGGTCATGATCCTGGTGTCTTAGGATCGAGTCCCGTATCGGGCTCCTTGCTCCGCGGGGAGCCTGCTCCTCTCTCTGCCTCTGCCTGCCTCTCTGCCTGCTTGTGTTCTCTCTCTGTTAAAAATGAATGAATAAAATCTTTTTAAAATAAAATGACAAATATTTCTGAAAGGCTATGGTCCAAGGCCATTTTGCTCGTGGTAAGTGGGGTCTCCAGAACACGAGAGAACATACAGCTCTTCTTAAAATTGAAGGTGTCTATGCTCGAGGTGAAACAGAATTCTATCCAGGCAAGAGATGTGCTTATGTGTACAAAGCACAACACAGTGACTATTGGTAGCAAACTGAACAAAACCAGAATAATCTGGGGAAAAGTAACTCATGCTCATGGAAACCGTAACACGGTCCCTGCCAAATTCTAAAGCAACCTCCCTGCTAAAGCCATTGGCCACAGAGTCCGTGTGATGCTGTACCCCTCAAGGATTTAAATTTACTGAAAAGCAAATAAAGGTGTAGATTTGTTCTCTTGTAGTTTTGTTAAAACACAACAAATCCAACAACGACTTACGACAGTGGGGAAGCCTCCAAAAAAATGCCAGTCATAAAAAAAAAATTTTTAATTAGAATCCAACAGGTGAATAGGGCCTCAACTACTTTTAAAAGGTAGTTGAATCTTAAGAACACAAATATATATACTTGCTTATATACTAATTAACAAAGATTCTTAGTTTTTTTAATAAATTTTATTTAATATATTTATTTTATTATGAATTTTATTATTTAATGATCAAATTAAGCTTACATTTGTTTTAATTAATTTTATATAGAAAATAAAAAGGGACCAACAATGGAAAAGAGTTTCATTTTCCCGTTCATTCATTACTTACAATGCAACCAGATTAATCTTCCAAAAGCATGGCTCATATCATATTACTCAAAAAACTTTAGTGGCTCCCCACTGTCTACTGAATTAAGTCCAAACACCTTGGCCTGATATTTAAGACCCTATACAAACTGGCCCCAACTTATTTGCTTTTACTCCCCTTTATTCTAGCCAAACTGAACTACTTTTGCTCCAACCCAGCCAGCTTTTTCTGCTTGTACCAGACCTTGGTTCACACTGTTCCATCTTTCTGAAACGCAATTCCAGCCTGCACTCCTAATCCACCTGTCAAAATCCGACCTTCCTATTTCAGGGCCCACCTCACATGCTACTTCCCTTGGTCTCTCTCCAACCCGGCTCGAGTACAAGATGACTTCTTCTTCTACAGACACCCATAGCCCCAGTGCTTTGTAACTTACTGCATGCTTATGTTGAATGACTTTCTCTTTGTATATTTGATCTTCCCAATTAAATCATCAATAATCTCTAGCCCCTTTTGTGAAAGAGATGGGTACTTATGTACACAAAATTAGCAACTATATTTATAGTTTGTAAACTGTTCTAATAGCCTATTCCTTTTCAGGGCAGGAACTGTTTCTGATTCATCTTTTGTTTCTTGCAATTCTTTGAACAAAGTGTGTTTAAACATCTTTGTGGAATAAAACTCAAAAAAAAAATTTTTTTAAGATTTTATTTATTTATTTGACAGAGAGGAGAGAGATCACAAGTAGGAAGAGAGGCAGGCAATGTGGCAGGGGCGGGGGGGGGGGCCCGCAGAGGAAGCAGGCTCCCTGCTGAGCAGAGAGCCCTATGGGGGTCTCGATCCCAGGACCCCGAGATCATGACCCAAGCCGAAGGCAGAGGCTTAAACCACTGAGCCATCCAGGTGCCCCTAAAACTCAAAACTTTTAAGTTGAATATAAATTTGCCCTTGGTCACTCAGGTCTTATTCACTGAGCCGCATTAAAAGAAAGAACAGAACGGGGGCACCTGGATGGCTCAGTCAGTTAAGCATCTGACTCTTGACTTCAACTCAGGTCATGATCTCAGGGTCGTGAGATGGATCTCTGTCCTGGGCTCCATGCTCAGCTTGGGATTCTCTCTTCCTCTTCCTCTGGCCCTCCCCGACCCCCTCTCTCTAAACACACACACAATTATTAAGCACCTGCACTGTAGTTAGCTACTGTACTAAGAGGCAGTACAGACAATTACAAAGAACTATAAAATACCACCCCTGTCCTAAGAAGCTTATTACAATATTGTTAGCAACATAAGACAATTTCCATAGCAATCAGAAAAATAATAAAAGTGCTATCAAACAATTAAATTCTAAACTATGAATTTCAAAAGAGCTGGTATAGATAACAAGTGCCACGGAAGTCTGGAACCGAGCAACGACAGCTGGCTAGTCTCAATGAAGAATGCTTCTGAGAGGCATAGCTAGCCAGGCAAGAAGAGGCAAGATTATCCAAAACAATATGTTCCCTCAGGTTGCTCCAACAGTCATATCCTCCCTACATCTTGGTTTAAAAAATAATAATAACCCGTGCAGATCACCGGGTCTCTGACCTATAAATGTACATGCTCACTGGCCCCATTCACTTTACACAGAAGTCCTCTACTAGCACTCAGATGTAAAATCCAGAAATTTGAAAACACAACATTTTCCCAAACACAAAAAAATCATTTTCTACATTTTCCTCACATGCAGTGTGAAGGGAAAGAGGGAAATCTCAAAGATGACCATTTCAGGAAGCCAAATTAAATTTTAAAAATAAACTACAATAAATCTTTATGGTCCCAGCCTGACTCATTCTAATAATTACCACCTTAAGCATCAGTAATTGGACAAATCTTAGATGGGGTATAGTTGACTTGAAGTCACTATTCAAATTTTTCAAATTAGAAGAGTCACTTTTAAACTCATTCAAATGAGAAAGAGCAGAGAGTGTGGTGGTTTAACGTTGAGACCCTTTGGGCCAGCTGGCCTGGGTTCATAATCCCAGCTAACCAGGCTTCCTCTGTCCCTCAGTTTATTCATCTCTAAAATGAGAACAAAAAACAGCTAACTCACAGTATGGTTATAAGATCAAATGAACTAATGCATTAAAGCACTAAGTATAGTAATCTAGTACAGAGTAAGCAACCAAAAGATCTACCTATTATTACTATCCAAAGGAATTAAGAACACTAACTCACTAACTCAGTCAGGACCACTGAGGCAATAATACATTGTAACAGTCCCCCCTTATCCATGGAGGACACGTTCCAGCATGTCCACAGGATGCCTGAAACCTCAAATAGTACAGAATCCTGATATATACTGCTTTTTTTTTACATACATACATACCTAACTATGATAATGTTTCATTTAAAAATTACACAGTAAGAGATTAACAATAACTAGTAATGAAATAGATTATAATAATATACTGCAATAAAAGTTGTATGAATGTACTCTCTCCGAATATCTTACTGTACTATACTCACCCTTCTGTGATGATGTGAGATGAGAAAATGCCTACGTGATGAGATGAAGTGAGGGCAATGACGTAGGCACTGTGACGTGCCGCAAGGCTACCACTGACCTTCTGGGCAGAGTCAAAAGGCGGATCACCGGCTTCTGGACCCTGGCTGACTGGGGGGAACTGCAACCACGGAAAGCAAAACCGCAGATGAGGGGAGCTACTGTAGTAAACAAAAAGTACCAGCTTCAAAAGTGAAAACTAGGCATTTCTATTGTGTAGGGGCCCAGGGTAGGCTGCCCCAAAATGTGCTCCTTTGGCATAAAGATTATTTTGAGTTAAAAGTAATAAAAATCCAGCAGATGCAGGAAAGGCTCTCAGCCTTCTCCCTAACAGCCTAGATTTACATTGGAAAGAACAGCCTGGAAAGGGAACATAAGTATTAACAGAGGCCCCCTTTACCCAAGGAACTCAATCATCTGCATAAAAGAACAATCCTATTTTTCCAAACATATCTGTTCACCTTTTTGCTAATGAGTCTTCTCTCTTCTGTGTGCTCCCTTTTCCTTAGCTCTTAGAGGCTTCCTGTTGCCTCACTGTCTTCAGAATTTCATGTATGTATGGATTCCCTGTATGTACATCTATTCAATTTGATTTTCTACTATTAATCTGTCCCATGTCAATGTGATTCTAAGTCCAGCTGGAAGGATCCAGAGGGAGGTCTTCCTCCCTGACACTACATATGAAATTCACATTAAAGGAAATGCAGAACCTATGTACACATAGAAATTCAGTGTATGACAGAGCTGATTTTGTATAAAAGCAGAGGAAAGGGAAAAAAATTTCAACAAATCGCACTGGAAAAACTGTAAACCCATAAAAATGTCCTGACCTCACTCCATACACACAAATAAATTCCAAGTTGATTTATGACCAAAAAGTGAAAAAACAAACTTTATAACTTCAAGAAAATATAAGATTTTGAACATGGAGAACAAATGTTTAACAATGCATAAAAAGTGCACAAACCCTGGAAGAAAAGGCTGAAAATCCAACACTACTAAAATTAAAATCTTTTGTTAATCAAAAGTCCATTTAAGAAATGCCAAGACAGGGGGGCACCTGAGGGGCAGTCAGTTAAGCTTCTGACTCTTGTTTTCTACTCAGGTCGTGATCTCAGGGTCCTAGGATTGAGCCCCACTTCTGGCTCTACGCAGAATCTGCTTGTCCCTCCCCCTCCCCCTCGTTCTCCCCGCCTCAAATAATTAAATAAAATCTTTTTTTAAAAAAATGCAAAAACAAACCACAGACTGGGAAAGGATGTTATAACACATAAAACCAACAAAGGATTGGAATCCAAAAAACTTCTACAAATCAATGAAAGGCAAAACAATTCAATTAAAAATGGGTAAGATAGAGGCGCCAGGGTGGCTCAGTGGGTTAAAGCCTCTGCCTTCGGCTCAGGTCATGATCTCAGGGTCTTGGGATTGAGCTCCGCATCAGGCTCTCTGCTCAGCAGGGAGCCTGCTTCCCTGTCTCTGCCTGCCTCTCTGCCTACTTGTGATCTCTCTCTCTCTCTCTCTGTTGAGTGGATAGATAAAATCTTTAAAAAAAAATGGGTAAGATATATTAACTGTCAATTCACAGAAGAGACACAATGACCAATAAGCATATGAAAAGGTGCTTATCTCATTAATAAGAAACCAAATACAAATTAAACCCCCTATAAGATACTGTTTCATGGCCATTGGTACTGGCAAAAATGAAAACTTCTTGGCAAAGATATGTGAGCAGTGAAAACTACACTACTAGTAGGAATGTAAATTGATCCAGTCACTCTGGCAATATCTAGTCAAGCTAAAAATGGGCATACCCTACAACCATTTCACTTCCAGTTTATGTATGTACATACACATTTGCACATGCATGCTCTCATGCGTACACACACACACACACACCTTAATGAAACTCTGGCAGCACGCGTACCAAGACACATGCAAGATTATCCACAGCAGCACTGCGTCTAAGTGCCAAGAACTGAAAACAGTAAAAATGTGCATTATTGTGCATTAAGAAAAGAATGTGCCAGTTTCTAGCCTCAGCCCCCAGTCCTGGCAGACTTCCTCTTGCTTTCCTATAACCCTGCTCAACTGCCTGGTGAACAACATTGGGCTAACTTCTGCAGGATAAAATATGTTAAGCAGAAACAAGCTGTCCCACCAAAGCATCCTGACCTAGCCAAACCTGAGCCAACCCGAGCAGCTGGCCAGACACACGTGAGCAAGCCTCGCCACGATGGGCAAGTCACCTAGCTGACCCGCAGTCTCATGAGCAATAACAAGTGGTTGCTATTTTAAGTCAGTTAAGTCTGGGGGCTTGTTACAAAGTGATAGATTACAGAGACATAAATGGATTAAAGTGATGTATATTAATGGGCATAAATTTGACAAATAATAATACATGTAAAAAAACTGCACAAAAATCTATCTTATATATACATATGTTTTAGAAGCACTGTGTAGTTTTACTACATATGTATGAAGCATGATGGTAGATCTGGAGAAAGAAGATGCCGCTGGGGAGAGGTAAACAGGGGCTTCAGGCTTCCCCGAGAGACCCTCCCTAAAATCTCAATCCTCCCAATATACCCTGCCTATCCTATATTCCCTTCTCTGCTACTTAGCACTTAACATCAGCTAATTCCAGAAAAGCAGGGATTTGTACTGTGTTTGTAGCTCCCAGAGTAATGACTGGAACCTTCTAATTTAAGGCTCCCAGGTAACTATAATGTCCACCCTGGATGGAGAATCACCACCTTGGAGAGAGGAAGTACCAAGGCAGCAGTTAAGGACAGGAGTTGGCAAACTACAGACTGCAGGCCAAATCTGCCCTGTTAGCTGTTTGATATGGGCCACAGGCTAGGAAGAGTTTTTACAGAACATTTCAATTGATTTGCTAACAGAGAACACTAACTTTGAACCCCAATTAAGTGAAATGTTATCCTCCTCCCCCCCCCCAAATAATTATATTATTCTCATTAACAGACCTATATCAGAGACGCCTGGGCAGCTCTGGTCACGATCCCAGGTTCGGATCGTGCTCTTGCTGAGCAGGTAGCCTGCTTCTGCCGCTCCCCTGCTTGTGTTCTCTGATAATTAAATAAATAAAATCTTTAAAAAAATAGACCTATATCATAAAAATTTTTGCTCAATTACTGTATTTCTAATTTCAGTAACTAGAAATGCATAGAAATTTGTTTTTTCTCTTGTTATAGAAATATCTACGTTATAGAAAGTATATCATATTCTTGAAATGCCTCCAAAGCTTAAAATATTTACCATCTGGCCCTTTACAGAAAAGGTTTGCCAGCCTCTAATTAAGAGCAACTGCCATGTTGAATCCTGTGTAAATTTAGGCAAGTTCTTATCCCCATGCTTTAGTTTCCTTATCTGTTCTCTATCTAAAAGAGTTGTTAGAAATAATAATAGAAGGGGCACCTGGATAGCTCAGTGGGTTAAAGCCTGTCCTTCAGCTCAGGTCATGATCTCAGGTCCTGGGATCGAGCCCCCAACATGGAGCCCCCACACTGAGCCCCCACATCGAGTTCTCTGCTCGGCGGGAAGCCTGCTTCCCCCTCTCTCTTTGCCGGCCTCTGCCTGCTTGTAGTCTCTCTCTCTGTCAAATAAATAAAATCTTAAAAAAAAAATAATAGAAGTAAAATATATAGAACAAACCAGACCACTAGGAAAGGCTCAATAAATACAAGATATTATTATTAGTGAGGAAAAAAACAAACAAAAAAAAGTAAAGAAAATGCAATTATACAATGATTTGTAATTTATGGTAAGTGCTAAAGGAAATAAAAGATAGAGACACATAATAGCCAGGATAGCAAAAAGTGCCTAAGGATCTCATTCAGAAAAGGAATAGATATGAAAGAAATATGATGGGGAGGAGTTGCTGATTCTTGTCCCCTAAGTCACTGCCCCCAAAAGATGGAGATATACCCAAGCCATGAGAAATAGCAAAGAATGAGGTAAATTTTGGGGCACCTGGGTAGCTCAGTGGGTTAAGCGTCTGCTTCTGGCTCAGGTCACCATCCCGGAATTCCGGGATCAAGCCCTGCACTGGGCTCCCTGCTCACTGGAGAGTCTGCTTCTCCCTCTAACCCTCTCTGCTCTCGTGTTCGCGCTCTCTCTCTCTCTCAAAAAAGAAAAAATCTTTTTTAAAAAATGAGGTAAATTTTTTCTGTGGTCACTTCTGGAGTTACAACACAACTGGAGGCAGCAGAGCCTACTGGTTAAAAGTGGGGCATGAGAATCAACGTGCCTATGTTCAAATCTCGGATCTAATATTTATAGCTTAGCTTTGAAACCTTGGGCAAGGTATTTAACCTAAATTTCAGGACTTCTCTTCTGTGAAATGATGGTTAACAACACCATGTGCATCCCAAGACTGCTGTGTACTGAAGAAGGGGACACAGCCAAGCACAGTGAGCAATACGTGATGGCAGTCTTACGACTAGTTGCCAAAGTCTTGTCTACACGGATTCCTTAGTATTTCCTAGAAAGCCAATCATTCAAAGTCTACGTTTTCCATTTTCTCCAACACTCTTGTGCCTCAAACAGTGTTTAATAAAGCTTTTGTTTTATTTCTCAGCAAATTTCTTTAGATTTGAAGCTACTATATGTATTCTTAGCCCTATATATTTCTAACACTTCCAACTGAAAATCGATATTAGGGCTCAAAAGAAAGATATTTTTCCAGGGGAAAGAATTATAGTAACTGACATTGGACCAAAGTGCCATCTACTTCTCATTATTTGGACATAGGTATATATGATGTTACTGTAGTGTTCTTCCTCGTTTTTATTTTCCATAGAACAAATAAAATAGAGCCAATGCCTCAAAAGAGGTTGTTTTTAAGTTATCTCTCTCATGCTCATATGAGCATTTGCTGGTTTTGCTGTTTAAATCAAAGAAAAAGGAGTGCCAATGTCAGATTTTAAAGTGAGAGACCATTTGATGCCCAAAATGAGACACGATTCCTCAGCACTACCTACTCTTGTACAAGACAATAAATGGCTCCCTGCAGGACACAGTCTCCTGCTCACCTACCCAACTTAATAACAATCTTATCACCAAAAGTACCTTGAGCAATAGATAGCACCAAGAAGTGGCTCGGTTATAAATTTAGGAACAAAATTAAAGGTCCTAGGGAGACATTTTCCACAAGCACATCCAGGCAGTGAAAAGACACTGCCACATTCAAACAGGATTTTACTGCTTTATAAGTATCTCTCTCCCTGAAGCAACTCAAAATTATGACTGCCTCAAAATAAAGATTTGTGTAGCTATAACCAGTGTACCCAGACCCCAATATATCAATAGGTATGCACTGAGGCTCTTCAGAGCAGGAAAGTCATTGTACTGCTATATCCCAAAGAGTTTTTCCAATACCATCACCAAAAGGAAAAAAAAAAAATCATCACTCCCTTTATCCACAAGCAGCTTATCAAAAGACCATCACTTTTTTTTTTTTAACTCTTCTGTTAGCATAAGTAAGATAATGTGGTATAAAAAAAAAAAATCACTGAAAAAAAAAAAAATCACTGAGCTGGAAGTCCAAGATCTGAATTCTAGTCTCAGCTATTACTTGTCAGATGCTTGATCTTTCACAAGTCACTTGATTTCAGTTGTTTTCAACTTAGGAACTCAAAGTTATTGGGTGTGAATGCGTTCACCAATTCTTCCACTAAAAATTCATGTTATTTCCACCATTTATTCTTCTGTCTCAACAACAACAACAAATCACTGTCATTTCTCTACCAGTTAAGGATCCTATCAATTTCAAGGCACAGGACACCTACTATAAACGGATAAGTGAAAAAAAAGGGGGGGGTGACCCAAGTAACTGGAATAGCCAGAAGCAGAACATACTACCGCCCCTCAAGGAGTTATCTTCAAAACCTGATTTCTCCCTCTCCGTTCCCCCGCCCCCCCATCTGTCTCTCTTCTTATTTGGACTTTTCTCTTGGGCGTCACATGGTGGCTAGCTAACTGCAGCCACTCTTGCCCTTCAGGAGCCTGGGTTAGGTTCAGCAAGGATACTTCCTCCCATTTTGCTCCAGCAAAAACAGAAGCTGCGGTTGGCTTCACATGAGAAACTGTCCACCTGATCACTCGCCTGGGGGAACACAACCTAAATGCCAGAGCAGAGTTGGCACCACACATTAGACAGGGGCTAAAACTGGGGAAGGAGTAAGACCCTCCACACAAAACAGATGTTCTTGACACCTTCTCCCACCCAAGGTAAATCTCTCCACTGAGGCCCCATTGCGGTTTCTCTTCCCCATCAGCTATATCCCCACCACACTATGTTCTTCCAAAACTTAATGAGCCCTTTAAACCTTCCCCTTGATATCTGGCCCATCGTCCACACTCCCCATATAAGTGAGAAATCACTTTCTTTTCCTCATCTCCTAAATCTAATCAGTCACAAATTCTCAAAGATTCCACCTCCTTAGCTGCTTCTCTCCAGTTTTCTTCCACCCCAGCTGCTTACAACCCCCTTCCCTTAGTGTAGGCCTCTCTCCCATCACTCTGGCCCAATTGTGACTGTATCCAACCCACCGCCCCACCTCCACTACCCCGAAATCCACGTTCCATACTGTCACCGCTACCTTTCCAAAGTTCAAGTCCAATCTTATTCTCCCCTCTTTATGCTTTCTTTTTTCTTTTTTTTTTTTTTTTTTAACTGTTTAATGTCTCCTTGTTTCTGGCAGTATAAAAACTATCTTATTTTTTACCATCTACACCTTACAGTTTAATCATGCCAATTACTGCAATTTCCAAAATTTAATCAGTTGTTTCTTACCAGTCTTTTTGCTCACATTGCTCTCTAGACTGGAATTTGCCTGGGCTACTCTGGGGATTCGAGGGGTTCCCTTAACTCAAACACTTGGGAGAACAAGATTCAGCAAAGGTGTCTCTACTTTTATGAAACCTTTTCTGAGGTACCTGCTAGGACTTCTTTCTTTGTGCCTTCACAATACCTAACACAGTTCTCTCTCACAGCACCTATAACAACTTACTGCACTCACCTATTTGCAGGTAAATATAATTCTCAAAAGCAAACATGCCTTAGAATCATCTGAAAAGCTCTAAAAAACAGATGCCTGAACCTACACCACACTAAACAAACCAAACCAGTATTAGGGCCCAGGCTTGTAAACTATGAATAAGTTTCAAGGCAGTTAACATTACCTGCCCCCATCTCTCCAGGCAAAAACCACTTACAGATGATAATCTACTTAAGGAAAACGATTCCTATTAAATATATCCAGTTCTTCAAATTGTTCCTGACGGCAGGGAAACAAAAAATGTTATGGAATGTTATAGAATGTAAATCTTACACATTGCTGTGAATTACAGTTACCAAAAACCACCCAATAGAAGAAAATTACCATAACATACCATTTTCAGGCATTCCAACTAAATAAAAATTTTTGCACACTGGGTGAGGGGGATCGGGAAAGAGACAGAAGAAGAAATTACCTGAACCACCTTTTTCTCTGATAATCAAAAACAGAACATTATCCTGTATGCTCAGTTGCTGAAGCCAAGGACCAATGTTTCTGACTTTAGCTTCAGGGTCCTCTAAGATTAGGAGTACCTGTTGCTTTTTTTTTTTTTTTTTTTAAGATTTTATTTATTCATTTGACAGAGAAAGAGAGAGAGAGAGAGAGAGATCACAAGTAGGCAGAGAGGCAGGTAGAGAGAGAGGGGAAGCAGGCTCCCCGCTGAGCAGAGAGTCCGATATGGGGCTCAACCCCAGGACCCCGAGATCATGACCCGAGTCGAAGGCAGAGGCCCTAACCCACTGAGCCACCCAGGCACCCCTACCTGTTGCTTTTTAACGATGAATAAAACTAATACTATCTTCTACATTAGCTTTCTATGCAGCAAGAATCAAGATACATGCAGAACACAGCTCTACTATGAATTATAATTAAACACTCAAAGAAACAGAATCACTCCCTACATCAAATCCAATTTAGTAAATATTTTCTGTCTACCTTCAGGGCCAAACACTAGGTTAGGTACATTAATACGGAGAACAAGAGGTTCAGCGGCTGCCCTCAGGGAGCTGAGACTCAGGTACATTGCAGCTAAAAGAACATTAGTAATGGTGCTCAAATTTTCATTAAATAGAACTGAGACTACTAAATGTTTTATCTGTGTTCCATTATAACCTTTAAGTTAGATTAATATTGTTAACTTATAAAATGTTTTTAAAAGAACACTTAAGGCATTTTCCTGGTTTGAGGTGGATTATCCAAAGTTTTTCTCTTGAAAAAAAAGTTATCTTATTTTTTCTAGCTGCATCATAAAAGCAGGGAGCAAAAAGGAAAAAAAATGAAGTAATACAGAAAAGACATTGAAATTTCCTTCAGCCAGTATTTTCTATTCTTTTCCACAGTGAGACAAACAAACCTAGCACCAAGTTAAAAAGAAAAAAAAATCTAAGAGGAAATTTATTTCTTTAAAATAAAAAATCCTTGGGGCTCCTGGGCGGCTCAGTTGGTGAAGCTTCTGCCTTCAGCTCAAGTCATGATCCCAGGGCCCTGGGATGGAGCCCCACATTGGGCTTCCTGCTGAGCGGGAAGCCTGCTTCTCCCTCTCCCACTCCCCCTGCTTGTGTTCCCTTTCTTGCCTGTCTATCTAAGTAAATAAATAAAATCTTTTTTAAAAATTAAATAAAATAAAAATCCTTAATATAGAGGCATCTGGGTGGCTCAGGCAATTAGGCATCAGACTCTTGATTTCAGCTCAGGTCATGATCTCAGGATCCTGGATGGAGCCCCACATCTGGCTTCCCTCTCAGTCCAGAGTCAGCTCGCTCCACTCCCTCTGCTCTCTCTAGCGCCCATGTGCTCACTCTCACTCACGCGCGCGCTCTCTAAAATAAATAAAAAATATATATATATAAAAATCCTTAATATAGTTCTAAGTTTCACTCTGGGGAAAAAAAAAACCTAGAAAAATAAAGGATGAAATATGTTAGTGGGAAAAAAATGACACCTTGTCATACAAGGGAGAAAATTCTCAGAGGCTACAAACTCTTGGGCTGATGAGAAATAAAAGCATAATTCAAACTATTAAGTGAGTACTATAGGCCTCTCTTTGAGGTGAAACTCTTGGCCTCATAAGTGATGATCAAGTTTGTCCAAGTTTCAGACATATTTCATTAGCAAACTCATCATAACAGGCTCTTTGGGCCAGTCCACTTAAAAATATGCATTGTAGGGGCGCCTAGGTGGCTCAGTGGGTTAAAGCCTCTGGCTTTGGCTCAGGTCATGATCTCAGGGTCCTGGGATCGAGCCCCACATCGGGCTCTCTGCTCGGCGGGGAGCCTGCTTCCCCCTCTCTCTCTGCTTGCCTCTCTGCCTACTTGTGATCTCTCTCTCTGTGTCAAATAAATAAATAAAATCTTTAAAAGAAAAAATGCATTGTAACGAACACTGTACTGCAATAAAACAAGGCCATCTTTTAAAAACCCAAAGGCCCAATTAGATTATGTAAATTTGAATTAAATATATACATAAATCAGTCAATACCCAAAGCTCCTGGCAAAATGCCAGTCTTTGGCATAAGAAACTTTAGAAATGCCATCCTAGAGGGATATGTGCTTTTTTTTTTCTCTAGTGTCAACACACATCAGATTAAAAGCTATAAACTAGTCATCCATGTTAACTCGACGCTGCTGTGAGCAAGAAAACTATCAAACGCAGTAACTACACTCTGAGAGAATTTTTTTAACCTTTTCTATTGGCCAGAAATACTAGCCATTGGGCACCTGTGGCTCAGTTATGAACATTCTTGCATTCAAACTTTGCAGAAAAAGTAAAAAACCAAATCTAATAAAAGCTGTAACTTAACTACACAATTATACAGAATACAGATAATTATCTGGTTTGTGCTCTCAAATTATCAACAACAGAGTTTATTATGGTACTAGTTCCCCTTCATGGTGAGAAAAAATTAACACTGCAAACAGATCTGGGGATCTTAGGTCCCCCTACAAATTTCGTACTAGCAATTCCTGCGTGGGCTTCTTCAATATGGAAAACTATAGAGAAATTAAATTTGGAGAGCACTTTGGAAAAGCGCACTCGAATCCCTCGACTCTTTCAAGGAGGAACTGGTGGGGACCGCTGTTTTGCAGGTATAGTCTATGAAGAAACTGCAAACATCTGTGCTGCTCATTTGCAAAGACATCACACATGAAACCTGAACTACTGGTTCTAAATATAGACTCTCTAGAGATCTGTTCAGATAATCCTAATAGCAAACAGGATGGCCTTTATTTGTAGAAGCATCTAGAGGGATCATGTTATAATATAAAAAGAAAAGAAAACACATTTAAAAACATGGAGAAAACTGCCAACCCTTACAAAAGAAATACATTTGACTTAAATAATCAATGTATCAAGAAGAAAGAGGAAAAGTTATTATCTGATGTCATATCTATTTTCCCATTCTTGTCTCTTAATGACAAAATACAGAAAATCATTTTACATTATACCTCACGAAGCTTGTCACACCATATATTCAGTGATGACAAAAATGGTATTGTGTCTTCACTCACTTTGCAAAGCCTATTATGTCAAGCAGGAAACAACCTATGGTCAGAACAACAAGCTCAGGCTGTCAAACCAGGAGAACTTCTAAGAAGTATGACCTTTTAACGGAAAAAATGCTATTTTCCTAGTACCTGATACGGAGAGAACATGAGAGAAAATCAAAATTAAAATTTCCCACTAACATTAATTAAAACTCTCTAAACTCTTTTTTCTCTCCATACTGAGGAAAACATTGATAAATATTGGCTCTAATTTACTGAGGTACAAATGAATCCGAGATTAGTTTTAAAGCTAAAACCTTATAGTATGATCATGAGATTTTCTTATAATACATCTCTCTCTCTCATACACACACATCAATCTCACTATTATCTGAAACTGTTGTTGGCTACTTCTTTACTGATCTCCTGAGGAACACAATTCTGAAACTACTAAAATAACATATTAATTAATTTTAATAGAATCCTAGCAAAATAAAGTCTGTGTATGTGTATTCCTTTTTAATCTAATCTAAACATAACTAGGAAAGGTAACAAAATTTGAAGAAATAAAATAACTTAACAGTACAAGTAGACAGGGTGTTATTAAGATATATTTTTAAAATAATGCCATAGTAACCATAGTAACCCAGAAAACCAAAGTATGTAATATATTCCAGGCACTTGGATTTTCTGTTTATGAGATTACTAGAAACCATTTTTTTAGAGTCTGTTTGATCCACTCTGTTGACTTAAATAAAAGGGGGAGGGGCTTCCAGAGTCCACTGAAGGTATAGTTATGCCCAAAGCTCACAGAAAACCAACAGGCTGTACTACTACCTTTGTCGCTTGTGTACATCAATGTTTAGCCCCAAAGTAGTATCCTTTCGGCCGGAGGCTAACAAACTAATTCTCTCAAACAGAAGATTACATTTTTCCCCTGATGTTCCTGTGGTGACATCATCAAAAATAAAAGTACTATTAAGCATCATTTTCCATTTTTACTAAAATTTAAACACAATTCAAATTCTGATAAGAGCCTATAAACAAGAACAAACAAAAAGAAAACAACGGTATTTCCCAAGCCACGATCACTGCTTTCTTTCTACCTGACCCAGGTGAACATTCCCGCAAACTATCAGGATAATTCAAACACTCTGAACTAATAAAGATGAGCGTCCATCTACATCTTCATCTCATATCCTTCTCTCTCCTTTGATTTTCAGAAAAACACCAGAAAAGATTGCCCAGAGTGACCGATAAGGTCGAAATACTGCTATGTTATGAAATATACCAAAAAGAAAACACATACAACAATCTGATCATACAAATAATGTTTCTTGTCACCGAAGCCTTTGCAGTATTCTATGCAAACAAAAATAAAATGTCAATTACAAAAGTAAATACATTCCCATTACTAAGATGAGTATCTTCCATCTAACAGCTAGCAAGGGGCAGAGTTAACACAGCATCTTTGCAAATTCTGCATTCATTCTTTCACGGCTCTTCACAGTGCTCGCTGCGCACACACGGCCCCTCCACACCCTAGAGGATCAGTACCCTCCACTTACATAACTGGTCCTTTAGTCACTCACACCTACAGTCAGATCTTGAACCCCATCACCACCCAGAACTCTTCTTTCTCTAACACCTTAAACTCTCTCAATGAAACCTCACCCCTCCTGGATCTGTCTGTCACCCGCTCAATCCCATTAAAGAACCACTAATCTCCAACTCAACAAGTTAGGCATACCTCCTGCCCTCCACGTTCCCTGAGACCATTAATTTGCTCCTTTCTTCACTTCCATATCAATTCCACAGAGACCATAAGGTCCATTAATGACTTTGGCATCACTATTTTCCACTCCCTTGCTTCCTTGTCCTTCGGCTGTACATCCCAACAAAGCCCCCAGGCTTGGCAGGTTCCATCTGACTGCCTTCTCCACTCATACACTTTGAGCTTCTAAGCACCACTAGCAAAATTAAAAATAGTAGACACAGCCCTACAGGCTGGTCCTCCGCAATTCAGCAAGTGTCCTCATGAATCTCTCTTTAGATCCCAGATTTCAATTCATGGAGAAGGGAATTAAAGACGTACAGCGGATGAAGGGAGTTTGTAAATTTACATTATGTTCAAAGAAGCTTGGAGAAAAGGAAAGAAGAGACGGAAAAGGATGGTTATGCAAGGGAGCTGAAACAATGTTGGATCACGCTGAAGTTTAAGAGCGTTGGTAACTGGGGCAAGTTTGGAGGCAAGGAGAAGGATAAAGATGTCCAACATTCCTCCAGAAGTGGAAAGAAATGGATAGGATCCATTGCTTCACATTTTACAAAAATAATATATTTGCTTCAGTAATACAAATTAATTAAAAAGGGTTTATCTCCAATGCAACCCGTAGTTTAACTTCTTGCATAGTAAAAGCCCAAACTCTGAAATCAGACAGCCTGGGTCTGACTTGCAGCTCTTCAACTTCCTACCCATGTTATTTCCTAGACAAGCTATCGCATCTTTCTGTGCCTCAGTTTCCTCATCTGTAAAATGGGGATATAATTATAATACCCATGTAACAGGGTGGTGTGAACATGAAAGATGTTAATACAAAGAACATACCTGGAATGGTGACTGGCCCATAATAAGCACTACATGGAATGTGAGCTATTCTTCAGGCTAAAAACTTAAAATGCTATTTAGATGTTCTCGTGTTCAGTCCGCTACAGAGACTGTAGTGGACTTTCCTGACCCCCATATTCCCGACCTAATTTCTACTAGCCTCCTGGGTCTTCTTGGACACATCTCCCCCCGCTCTTCCTCTCCCTCCTCCCTGTCAAACAAGTGGGTTAAGTGAATCTCTTCTACTTGCAAGCCTGGGTTTATATTCTCACCGTATTTACCACAAGGTATTAAAATTTTCATTGATAATCTGTCTCCCCCTCCACCAAACTAAATTGTGAGTTCTTCCAGGATAGGAGTTATCCTTTTCGATTAAAGTTCAGGGGGTTTAAGAGTAAGTGATGTATATAAATCAGTGTAACACTGTACTCAATGGATAACAATGAATGCTAAAATAAATGAATAAATCAGCTATTCTAGTCTAGAGGATTTTTTTATGCAAGAGAGCAAACGAGTTCATCTACTAACTTAATGTCTATCATTTATAAAATGTGCTACAGTTAAACTCTTAAGTTAAAAAATATAACTACCCCAAGTCCTTAAAGAGCACTGCGCTCCAAAGAATTACCACACGCAAATTTCCGCAATGTTTCTAAATTCAAAATATACAAGCACATTACTCAAACAACTTACACACATATTACTAAACAACTAAATCTTTCCAAAATAATCTGATAATGGTTTAAAAAAAGTAAAACTATTATATATTTTGTAAAGCAAAATATACAGCTTCCAACCACACAACTTTTCATAAACCATAGTTCATTCTATTACCAGATATTGATACTTCACCCTCACTGGTGATCAGAAACTGACTAGTGTCCATGTTCTCTCTCTACATGAAGCTCAAAAAACCCCTAAAGGCAGCAAAATTCAAACAACATTCAAAATATGAAAAGTTTGTGTGCTGTAATTATTGTACCTGTACCTGTACTTTTTAAGCTAACTTTTTAAGCACATCTTTTCAACACATATATGTAAAACACGTATCAAAGCCAAGCTACTTTTCCTTTTCTTTTCCAGTAAGTCATAAAGATTTATTATACTTACATTACTGACCAACAATAGAATTCCTACCAACAAGTTAACTGTACAGTACATATCCTAGATTATGATATTGGGGCAGGAAAAAAGAGAACTTAAAAAAAATCCCATGTTCCAACTACTAAGAAAATAGAAGCCTCCTAAGTACTATATAGCTCAAAACTGAAATTCAATTGGGGATGTAGTATTTTCAAAAATTTTGGAACAATAAACAAAAAGAGGGAAAGAGGAAGAGATCTGCAAGAGGGAAAAGTTGGGAGGAGAAAATGAAATTTAGGTAAAGATTAAAATTTTTGCACTGTTTTATAAGGGTCCTTTATAAATCCAAATTCTTTTTTAAAAAAGAGATACAAAAGTTATATATATATATACACACACACACACATATATATATATGTGTGTGTGTGTGTGTGAAACCTGATTTACTTGCAAAGTTACATTTAGCATTAAATTTAAAGCACCATTTGTTCACAGTTATCAACTTACTTATGGTTTGTTGTTGTTTTTAAGTAGGCTCCAGGCCCAGCTTGGAGCCCACTACAGGGCTTGAACTCACAACCCTGAGATCAAGACCGGAGCTGAGATCAAGAGTCAAACACTTAACCGAATGAGCCACCCAGGCACCCCAACTTACTTATGTTTTTAATGGCAACTAAAGTCATAAACGCATCATTTTTTTTAAATAATTTTACTTCTTTATTTGATAGAGCGAGCACAAGTAGGTAGAGGGGCAGGCAGAGGGAGAAGAGAAGCAGGCTGCCCGCTGAGCAGAGAGCCGGATTCGGGATTCGATTCCAGGACCTGGAGATCATGACCTGAGCAGAAGACAGCCGCTTAACTGAGCCCCCCAGGCACGCCTCACATCATTTTTTTTTTTTAAACTAGCAACACCTCATTTTTATTACCCCATGAGAAACAAAATTCTTGACAGAAGAAACTATCAACATAAAAGCAAAAGGGAAATAAAAAATAGGGTCTTCTTGTCTTCCACATAGTGCTAGGAGATACAGAAATCACTAAATTTCAATATTTTTAAAAGTCACTAAACAAAAACAAACACATTTTACTTGGAAATCTAAAATCTGGAGTCTTCTTTTAACTATAAGACCCTGGGTCAAGTAACTTAAGTACTCTCTAAAAGAGGGAGGAGAGTGTTAGGGACTTCAGATCTCTTCCAGATCTACAAAGTATAGATATTATCTTCTATTTATTCTTTATTAAATAAATTTTAGGCTTTGCTTCCCCAACAACTCCTCTCATTAGGGAGGCACCATGGTTATTAAGTGGCTCCAAGTGCAGCTACAGAAATCGGACCCAAGGATTTATACCCTGGCTCCACCTCCTAGTAGCTGGGTGATCCCAGACAAGTTATTCGAGCTCCCAAGCCTGTTTCCTTGTCTATAAAACACAGTAGTAATAACGATACCTATCTTCATAAGATTCCTGTGAAGATGAAAAGAGAAAGTGCTCAGAACAGTCCTGGCACACAGCAAGATGGCTAATTAACGTTAGCTGGCATTACTCTGTTTTGATGGTTTTTAAAAATGCTATTACTCCTTCTATCAAATAGATAGATAAATAAAAACTTACTTAACAATTCCATTTGGGTGGTTCCTAAATTGTAACCTTTTTAAATAAAGGATATATAAACATTTTTGTGCCTAAAGCTTTCCCCAAATTTAGGGACTTTCCTTAGGATATATTCAAGAAGTCAGTGGATCAAAATACATGGATGTTTTGGCTTTATAAAAAGGCTGCATAGATTTGCATTCCACCAAGTATACAAAACCACCCAACTCATTGCATCAGAGTCAATCAGCACTGAAAATCATCATTACTTTCATTTCTTATTTGATTTAAAGTATTTCTCAATGTTGCTGTAATTACCATTTTGTTGATTATTTGTGAGGCTGAAAATTTTTTCCATTTATTAAAAATAATATAAGAACAGGGGCGCCTGGGCGGATCAGTTAAGTATCCGATTCTTCATTTCGGCTCAGGTCATGATCTCAAGGTTGTGAGATCAAGCCCCGGACTTGGAGCCTGCTTAAGATTCTCTCTCTCTCCCTCTGCCCCTCCTCCCCTCTTAAAAAAAATTAAAAATAGGGCGTCGAGGTGGCTCAGTTGGTTAAGTGACTGCCTTAAGCTCAGGTCATGATCCTAGAGTCCCGGGATCAAGTCCCGCATCGGGAGGGATCCCGCAGGGAGTCTGCTTCTCGCTCTGACCCTCCCTCTTCTCATGTTCTCTCTTTCTCTCTCTCATTCTCTCTCTCAAATAATAAAATCTTTTTTAAAAAATTAAAATAAAATAAAAATATTGTAAGAACAACATCATTCAAAAAAATTTTTTAAGCAATGAAAAAAATATAAAACACAGGAAATTTTTTAAAAATCAAAGATTAAAACAAACATAAGTTAGAATGTAAATATGTAGTTATTAAACTACATATGCATAAACAAATGCATAATTTGCCACTAAGAATCCTGCTGGCTAAGAAAAAAAAATGTTTGACTTTCTGAACTTGGCTTGGGGAGGGTCTGGGTCAGGGTAGAGCAACATTCTATTCCTCAAGAAAAGCAAAACCTTTTCCAGACATTTAGAATCTAAAAGGTATTTCTTAATGGGTCTTCATAAAAAGGATACAAAGTAATTTAAGAACAACATTCTGGACAACAGCAAATCTGACAGAAGGGCTCATTTGCTGCAACTGTATTTACCTTAAATTTAAAAAATACAAGAAAGTAGGGGCACCCGGATGGCTTAAGTGACTGACTCCCAATTTCGGGTCAGGTCATCAACTCAGGGCTGTGAGATCGAGCCCCACATCAGGTTCCCTGCTCATTAGTGAGTCTGTTTCTCTCCCTCTCCCTGTGCCCCTCCCCTCGCTTACACACTCTCTCTCAAGTAAATAAACAAATCTTAAAAAAAAAAAATACAAGTAAAATAATTAACTAAATTTTGGTACACAAAACAGTATTATAGTCATTTCCTGAGTTATTACTCTACTGCTATCTGCAATTTCTGCTTCTAATCCTCCATCTTAGCAAATCTCTAGAATTGAAGGCTTCATCACATTGAGACAAGCTTATCTACAATTTCTCAACTGTTTTTATTTTTATTTTATATATTTGCTCTTCTTGAGGAAGAGAATGCTGCTGTGTCCACCCTCACCCTCCCCAAACAAAGTTCAGAATATCGAACATTTTTTTCTTTGCTTTAGCCAGCAGGATTCTTAGTGACAAATTATAGATTAGTTTAATAACTAGATATTTACATTCTAATTTTATGCTTGTTTTTATCTTCTTCTATTTCTTCCATATACTCTAGAAAGGATATATGAACTTGGTGATAAAACAGAGGAGAACATACAAAGTCCTGTCTTTTGCTGTAACTGAGGTACATTAGCAGTGTCATTGGAGGGCCTTCCTGAACCAAAAATCTAACTATATTTCATATTCTGAAACATTTTTTTAAAAGATTTTATTTTTAAGTAATCTCTACACCCATTGTGGGGCTCAAACTTACCATCTCCAGCCCGAGTCATATGCTCTGCCCACTAAGCCAGCTAGGTGCCCGCCCCCTCCCCCGCCCCCAGAAACATTTTAAAGTATCTTTCCAGGGGTTCCTCGCTGGCGCCCTCAGTCAGAAGAGCATGCACTTCTTGAATTCAATTCTCAAAGTGAAGGAATTTGGGGTAATAATTTTTTAAATGGGTTGCTAAAATGTTTTAGACAAATTCCAATATGGCTAAAATCTATTATGTGACCCAAATAATTTCTAAAAACTACGATAAGATTTTTATTTTATTTTATTTTATTTGTTTGACAGAAAGAGATCACAAGTAGGCAAAGAGGCGGGGGTGGGGGCAGGGGGAGCAGGCTCCCTGCTGAGTGGAGAGCCTGATGCGGGGCTTGATCCCAGGACCCTGAGATCATGACCTGAGCCAAAGGCAGAGGCTTAACGCACTGAGCCACCCAGGCACCCCTAAATACTGTGTTAAGATTTTATTGTAAAACTGCGTGTATCATTTAGTCTGAACAAGATTGTTTGTATCTATTTTTTTTTAATGGCAAGATTCCTCATAGCTTTGGTCATTCATTTTCTTTCTACCCCAATGCAGGGCATCTTAAGACATTTTGAAGATAGAACCTTCTTCATCATGGCCCCATTTACCAGATAAATAAATTTTTGCCCACAGAGATTAATATCACTGAAGTAACAGTGGCAAATGGGTAGTAAAACCTTTTCAAAATTTGGATGAGAAAGCAAGCATTCTGGCTTCTCAGGTCCTACAGGATAATGTAAATGTTAGGTAGATGCTATTTCTCCATCTTTCAATCAGGTACCCTAAGTACCTGCATTCTTTCCTCCTACTGAGGACATGAAGTTTCAATGACTAGGACAAAATTGTGCTTTGTGTTCTCACAGCAGCTATGATAAATTTCAAAGACGTTTTGGCTTTTCTAACATTTGCTATTCTTTCTACTTGTGTCATTTCTTAAAAGATGTTGCTGGAAAACCACTATGTAAGAAATATGTAATATTTATTTATCCCTCTCTTCAGTAAATGACATACATAAAAATCAGAGGCTTTCCTCATTTCATTTTCACTCGGCAGGCCCAAGATCTGATTCCAAAAAATACCTTTTTAAGGAAGGGATTATTTCCCACACGTAGTCTACCAATTTAAGGCGTCTAGATTTACAGTTCTCTAACTTTTTTTTTTAATTTTAGGACCCCTTTACACCCTTAAAAATTACTGAAGCCTCCACGGTAGGCGGATTTCTAAGCTGTCCCCAAATGAGCCCCAACTCCTGCTACTGATAGCTTTGTGTGGCCCCCTCCCTTTGGAGCGCGGGCTGGACCAAGTGACTTGCTTCTAACAGAATAGTGCAAAAAAGATGGGGTATCACTTCTGTTGATTAGGTTACTAAGGCTGTGACTTCTGTCTGATACGCCTTTTCTTGACCCTTGAACAACATGGGTTTGAACGGGGTGGATACACTTATACATGGATTTGTGTTTGTTTTTCAGAGTTGACAGCAAAAACCACAAGGCATTCATTTTCAAGTGCCCACTCGTCTCCACAGGACTGAAGCTAAGGCGACTGGTACAGGGGTCACACCTGCTGCCCTTTAAGTACTGGGGAGGCCATCAGCAGCTCCTGGGGGCCCCCATGTGCTAACTGGCTGGTGGGCAGGAGGCTGGGCTGACGTAGAGGAACATGCCCCGGGGAAGAGTTTGCACCCACTCCCACTCCCCACCCCAGTCCTGCCTGCTGTGGAGCAGGGTGTCTGGGAACCTGGGGCCCCTTCCAGCAAGGCATCAATCCCTGTGCGGTACCCCAGTCTGGAGGTGTCCCAGAAGCTGGCACGTTAACATGTGGCTGAAGCTGCCAATGGCCATGGGCTAGTGGTATCCCTCCAGGCAGGCGGGGCTGCCCGGGAGCCGCTGTCACGTCAGGCCGCCCTGCAGCTGCCCCCGTGGAGTCAAGGCCACCAGCGGCTGCAGAGCGTTGCTATTCCCCAGCCAGGCCCCCACTCCTGTCCTGGCCCATCCCAGCTACATGCAGAGTTTCTCTTAATAAATACACGTACGGTACTATAAATGTGTTTTCTCTTCTCTAATTTTCTTTCCTCTAGCTTATTTTATTCTGAAAATACAGAATACACATAACATATAAAATATATGTCAACCAACTGTTTATCAGTGAGGCTTCCAGTCAACCGGTAGGCTACTCGTAGTTAAGTTTTGGGGGAGGCAAGATTATGGGGGGGAGCAGGGCTAGGCACCTACCCTACAAGGTTTTCAAAGGTCAACAGTATACTCTCTAGCTTTTTTTTTTTTTTTTTAAGATTTTATTTACTCATTTGAGAGACAGAGAGAGCACAAGCAGGGGGAGGAGCAGAAGAGAAGGGAAAGGGACAGACTCCCCACTGAGTGGGGACCCCCCCCCGCCCAATGCAGGGACCCCAAGATCACGACCTTAGCCAAAGTTAGACGCTTAACCAACTGAGACACTCGAGAGCCCCTCTAGCTCTTTGTATGTGCTTGCAAGTTGGAGAAACCCAGATAGCAAGGAACTGAGAGCAGCCTCCAGCCAACTGCCCGGAAGGAAATGAATCCAGCCAATAATCGTGTGAGTGAACTTAAAAAGCAGTTCCTTTCCCAGCTGAACCTTCAGATGAGACCACCATTCTGGCCAACACCTTGATTACAGCCTTTTGAGAGACTGAAGCAGAGTATCTAGCTAAGTCGTGCCCAGATTTCTGACCCACATAATCTCTCCCTCTTCCTTTACATGCTATCCTCCAACCTAAGAGGTATTGTCGCCAATTCCAAAGCTCCAGAGCCTGTACTATCACACTGCTCCAGTCCTTCACTTCCATAAGCCTTACAGAGAAAAGGACTTTTGCTATCTTGGGTCCAGTGTTCAGCAATGTCAGAGGCAGGATAACTAGGAAACTGGTAATACGATTTAGAACATGGAGAGACACAGGGAGACTCTACTCTGAGTCAGTTGTGGAGGGCACATACGGATAAGAGGGCAAAAGACAACACAGTTCTATGTGATGGTTGCTGAGATCAGTGTCTTTTACTATGTCTATCAGTATGGTAGTGGACATGATGCTAATTACATGAGACATGGAAAAATGAAGTGTCAATCCTGAAACTAAGTCAAGAAAATTGTTTAGAGAATATTTACTCAGTATCTACTATGAGCTAAAACCAAATACCAAAATCAATAAAACCTGGCTTCTACTCTCAGCTCTCTTCATCAAAGTCTGAGATGAAGAACTTAAGAGGAAAATTAAAATCTATTTTGTAGTGGCTCTGTCGGTGGAGTGTCCAACTCCTGATTTCAGCTCAGGTCATGGACTCGGGGTCCTGGGATCAAGCCCCGGGCTGGGCCCCACGTCAGATTCCCCAGAAGGGAATCTGCTTCTCTCCCTCTGCCCCTCCCCTGACTCATGCATGCACACTTGCTGTCTCTCTCTGGAATAATTTTTTTTTTTTTAAAGATTTTACTTATTTATTTTAGAGAAAGAGAGAGAGTGTACACGAGCAGGAGGCAGAGGGGTGGAGGGAGAGGGAGATGGAGAAGCAGGCTCTCCACTGAGCCAGCTGGGGCTAATGTGGGTCTCAATTCCAGGAAGGGCCCTGGGATCATGACCTGAGCTGACGGCAGACGCCCAAACGACTGAGCCACCCAGGCACCCCCGGAATAAATCTTTAAAAAAAATAATAAAATAAAAAATAAAATAAAATCTACTTTGCAAAGAATAAAAATTATATAAAAATAAATATGTTGTTGATTTTGTTATTTTATTTGCTATTGAAAAATTTTGTCTTCCACAGTTTACAACATTTTATAATCAAAGGAGTCTTTTTTAATATGGATAATCATTTGCTTTGTATGTTTGTAACTTTATATGACACATTAAAAATTATAGCACTTGTTTACACTTGCATTTTTACCATGAGGTTGCAAGTCATCAAAAGATCTCTGAAAATAATAATAAGAAAGAGCTTATACAAATTAATGGGTTCTGGGGTAGTTTCTAGATTCCAATTTCCAGGCGATGTGCATTATTACCACATTTAATCCTAAACATAGCTATGTAAGGAAGGATTTTTACAGGTAAATTCTCAGAGCCTAGTTTCTTTCTTTCATTCTTTCTTTTTTAAGTGCCTAAAATAATGCCTGACACATAGTAAGGATTGAAATATTTGCTGAAGGAAGAAAGTTACTGGTGGGGTATTCAAACATCAATCTGTCAGACTCCTGGGCCAGTATTCTTAATTACCACGCAATAATGCCTCAAGTTAAAACATAAAGTGGAGATGAAAGCAGAAGCAGGGGAATGTAAGTTATACAGAGACACTAGAGAATAACAGATCCTGTTTCAACTCAGAGACAATTCCTCAAAATTCAACTCAAAGAAAGAATGAATTCATTTTGGGAGACAAAAGAATGAGACAAAGAGAGAATATACTCATTATGTTTGCATATTAATGACTGATATGCCATTTTCTGAATTGTTTATTCATGTAGCGATATATTTATCCTATAGAAAGCAGGAATCATAAATATATTACTATATCTGAAGTTTCACTTCACAGCAAAACAATTAGTACAAACTCATGAAGATAATTTCATTTTTTTTTACTCTGCTAATAAAAACAAGTAACAATTCCAAATATGAAAAGTTGAGTCCACAAATCAGTTAAATTGTGGCTCCTGATTTGGATTAATTTTACACAAAGGGTACATAAGTAAAAGTTAGGCTACAGGAACAAGGCATCCATTTGCTTTTCTCATCTACCTCAAGACAAAATCTAGTAAATTCTAGAGCTCAGACCATCTTGTGAGATGGACTTAAGCATTTACTGTTTCAACATGACTGACACCCAGTGTAAGAAAGAAAGTTCTGTGATTTGGGTTCTTACACCATGAGCTTTTCATTCTGTTTTTCAAATACCAACTTTAATAGTCTTTCAGAATCATCAAGGGCAAACAGCTTTTCCAAGAGGTCCGGACCAGAAAGCTGGCACACACATACTTTTCGAAGATGTCATGTCCTATTGTTTCTCTTCTATCACTGTTTGTAGTGCTGAAAGTTGCATTCATGGCATTTACTTTGACTGTCACTAACTAGGCTGAACAACTCAGAAATGATACCTCAATGCCCCAAACAAAAAGTGTTAAAGCTAGTGCTTCTTACTTCAGCCACAATTAATGTCCACCATACTTTATACAAGTGCGAAGGAGTAATCAGCACTTAAACGCATAACTGTCCCTAAAAATATTTTACCACTCAACAAGATTTCCAAATCTTGAAAAAAGCGATTGACAATAACAGATTTTCTGCTGTTAATATCTTCCTTAACCAATTAAATTAGTAAAGTTAGCTCAAAACTGGAAGCAATACTCTTAAAATTATTTTAAACTTAAGCTCATCAATTCCTAGTTAACACCAGAAAATTACATAACTTCCCAGTGCTTCAGTTTCCACATCTATAAAACACAGATAACATTATATACATCGTAGCGCTGACATTAGGATTAAATGAGGCAATAAACAAAAAACAGTGACTGGCACGTGAGCTAAAATCAAACCTGATAAATTATTTTATATAATACAGAACCATTCCATCTTAATACCGCCAGTTGAGATTGTTAATTTTTCAGCTCAAGCAAGAAAACTTGCTGTCCACTTATTACCTATAGCAAATCTTCCTTTAAAAATCCTTATAACAGCATCACTGCATCCATTCAATGAACTTTGCTGATATCACTATGTTCACAAGCCAGCAGCCAAGATTTCTGACTCCTTTTTAAAGGAGTTATTTCACACAGCACTAGAAAAAAGATTCTGTTGACCATCTGGAGTCATGCCTGGAGAAGACAAGTAGGTCGGAACAGAAGAGATGGCTGTGCGGAGGTTACTGCTTTATCCTGGCCAAGGAGAAACGGGACAGAAGGAGGACTGCTGGCTGACTCCTATCTCCTGGGTGACAGTTTCATTACAAAACAAGGAGTCCCCTAACTCAAAAGTTCCAGAGTTGAGTTCTGTATCAGAATGGAAATTCCCATAATGTTGAAAAACTCAGGTAGGGCTTCAAACCACCCCAAAACAGTACCTTCATCAGGACACTGATGCATTTGTTAAAGATGTCTGTGCAGGAGCACAAGAAAAAATGAGTTAAAACAACAGATGACTTTCAATTATCTGTGAGACACTTATCTTGGAACAAATTAACAATTACTGCACAAGCTCAGGCAAGGCATAAACCCAAATCACTTATCTGTTGTCCCACATATTAAGTCAGGAATGGCAGGAATCCCTTCACTACTTAACTATTTCCTGATTTTAAATATTTGTTCCTCCTTTAAAGCAATAAAGTTACCAAGTATATAAAACACACTCATAAATTACCTCTAAATAATTGCCAAAATTCATTTCAACTCTGTTCTTCCCACTAACATGTTAATTTCCCCACTACCTCACCAAAAGCACACACCTTCCATTTCATTTTTTATCTAACTTGAAGAAGGTTCTGTCTTTGCAGCTGAGAATCTCAATCGGGTTCAGACATTTGCTTACAGTCCTAAGCGAACTGCCTATTCATACTTTTGACCATTCTTCTATTGAGATATTTGTCATTTGCTTTGGATGTCTAAGAGTATTTAACATATTAAGAAAAAATTTACTCTATCATATAGGCTACTAATATTTTCTCCACATATTACATACTTTCTATCTGTAGATTCTTTTGGCAGGTAGAACTTTATATATTTTACATAATTAAATCTATCAAATCTTTTATGAGTTATTTGTCATGTCAAAAAGGCTTTCCATTTCTAACACTAAAATAAAATTATTCTTACTTTTTTCCTAGTACTTTTCCAAGTTTTTCTTTAAAGATTTAAACCTTTAATCTCTCCGGAAGTCATTTTTGTGTACGGCATAAGGAATGACCCTGACCCACAATCTCTTTTTTCAAACAGCCAACTGTCCTAATACCACCAGCCCCTCTACCTAATGGATTTCAATCATTCCAGGCCCCTAAACCCTGGTTTCATGCTGACAGATAACTTTCATGTCTGCATTAAAGTGATCGCTTTTCAAAGCATATTGTTGTTCGAGGGGCTATGTATTCTGCTTCTAGCATTCCCAACACCTGCTAGAATGAAAATAACAAGGAAAGGTGGGATGGGAGTATCAAATTTAACTACAAAGCCAAAATAAAACCATTAAGCCACCAGGGCAGTTTAATATGCATGTGCACACCTGTCATATGCATTAATATTACCACCTGAGCTGCTGCCTATGTATGGGTGGCACTTTTAGATATGTTCTTTTACCCTAGTAAAGCAGTGAAAACTGGGCAAGATAAATGTTATTTATTAGAACTGAGAGCTAACTATGCCTTAACAGCTTGGCAAACAAGAACATGAGGAGTTGAAATTCACACGTAATCCAAATATCAAATATCAACCTTTCCCCTTATTTATGACACCTTTTAAGTAGATTATTTAACCGAGTTTTCTCTGTCAGTGGCAAACTGTTTTTAGAGGACAGTGCCTAGATTAAGAATAGGAAAGGGAAGCCCAGAAAACAAAAATTTTCAGGATGTGCCTGGGACTGTTCAGGGCGAAATATACTTTAGCCAGCAGAAAAGGTATGTCCTGACCATTAGCATAATTAACTAATTTCCTTGGCCTTGACTAAGGAAGAGTCATTAGGAAACTCTTCTGATTATAATTTGCCTTCTCCTAAAGCAAGATTACGTACTGCTGAATGGCCAACAATTCTGGCCCACCATACAAGTATATTTCTCACGATATGTTAACACAAACAAGCATTGTTTCTACTTCTGTCCAACCCCCCCGTATTTGGTTAGCAACAGTCAGCTCCCTTGAACTCAATTATCTGCAAGTATGGTAATCAAACTGAGTTTCCGAGAAGCAGGCCTGCCAACGTAGTAACAGCCTTGAGGGGCCGCCTGAATAGCCCACTAGTCTTCTCTCTCTCCACCTTTGATAATAAGTACCAACGAACAGAATTTCAAAACAAGTGCAGCTCAATATTTATTCTGAAAAAACTTCTTACTGCCAATACTTCTGTACTAAGGTGAACACAGATATACTTCCTTCCTCAACAAAAAGTTCAGAGAAGGAATATTCAGAGAAGATGGACTGAAGGATATGCACTACCCCTGTCCTTCTAAATATTCCAAAATCTCTTCCTCTTTTAGCTCAGACTCATCTTCACCCCTCCACCACAGAAGTGCCTTTACTTGAGGTCCTCCGACTATTGTGTTTGGGCCTATAGAGAGGGGCATTATGAAATTTGCTGGTGCATCCACAGTGGACTACAATGAGGCCACAGCTCATTCCACAAGATGTGGTCCTGCTTAGAGGCCTCAGAGGAGAAATTTCCTTCTAATCTTAGTGTCGAGGAATTAAGCTTTCCTTAAAACAAAAGTGTGTTTGCTTTTAAATGTTACGGGCATAAACCGACTAGGTTTCTTTTTTGCGCCATCTAATATGAAGTTTAGCGAAGTATTTATGCTCCACTGAAAGTAAATATTTGATTTTTATATTAGGCCTTTGATTTTATTTTACATCTTTTTTTTGCATTTCTTGCTCGTTTATGAATCTTTAAAAACCACTTTAAATTTGGGAGGAGGGGATAAAATGAAACAGATAGTCTGCATAATGCATCATAAGAACAATTTTCTTTTTAAATTTAAGGGGTCAGGAAAAATGTGTCACATGAGAAGTCAAGGGAGAGCAAGGCCTTAGAGAATAGGATGTAGGGATTGAAAAATAAAATCCAGCCAACTCTCAATTAACTGGGAAAAGAAGGAAGGGAAATTAAGAAGGGAAGGGGTACAGAGAAAAGATGAGGGAATACCCCTAAATAATTTACTTATTTATATAAGTTAGACAAATTAGACAAATTAAAAAATGACTGTAAACTTAACCAAACTTACTGTATAGCTAATGTTATATATGATACTTAGAAATGTTTATTGTTCCACAGGCATCAGTTAACACTGTAAAAATGACAAAGAAGACATAAAAACTGTTTGATAAAAATGGCCAAAAGAATACGACCTAGAAAAACAAACAGATTGTTACCATGAGCTGTGTCTTATCTCAGCCCTTCCCTCCCCCCCCCACCCCACAAATAACAGGAAAAACCCTACCCTTTGCAACAATCTGAGACTACTGACCTCTGAGCTTTCTAAATAACCCAGCATCATCTAGGTAGATGTTGAAACCCCACAACAAGCATGATCATGTTTTTGCTGGGTAGCCTCTCTCCTTCCAGGTCGCTGTCATCATTCCTAGCCACCGAGAGACTTTACAATGTTGTCACGGCTGTATGTCAGCTCTGGTTCACACGTAACACT
>CM052814.1:52936422-52958763 GCA_028533885.1 Nasua narica | reverse complement strand
CCATCAAATCCAATACAGAGAAAATTTTAACTGTGATATACTCAGATATACTGAGTGATGTACTCAGATTGATTCCATTTTTAAATGGTCTGATTTTTAAATAGTTCTCCCTTACTATTAACTTGAAATATGTTTCCTTTTTGTTACTTTCATCTCTCTATTCTAGTTCATTCTCTGTAGCCTTACAGAGTCGATAACCTTTCTCATCCCTCATACGAAATCGACACGTGCCGGCCTCACCTCTGAAACACATGTACAATCTGTCCCTTTTGCTACCATCTGAGCTTAAGCCGCCATCATCTCTTTTCTAGATTACTGTCATACGTGCCCAGAATCAACCAGTCAGGTTTCTGTTCCTGCTGTCCTGTTTAGAGCATTTGTCAAAACCTTTGTAGTCCTTCATTCTCAAAAAAAAAAAAAGTGCAGAGAGCAAGTGCTAATCATGTCACTGCCCCTGATCCTTCTCTCGTCTAAGTTACAGTGAAGCTGAAGAAACACTCTGTTAATTCTTATTTTCTTGTAGCCAGGACAGGAATTGCTGAGGTATTGTCATTGTTCACATGTTCCCTTGGGTTGCTGAACACTCGGAATGTCTGTTGAAATCCGGGCAGGGAGGAGGGGGTCACCCGCATGACAAGGTGGGGTAAAGGAAGAGCTATGACAGAGTGTGCCCTGGGCTGTGGGAACACAGAGGAACACACAAAACTCACTTACAGCTCACTTGTAGAGATTGAAATTACTTGTTTTAAGCAATTAAAACTCTCAGAGACTTCTGGTACTACACTAGGTTATTCGGAAGTATTCTGCAAAATTCCTACAAATGCCCCTGATATATCCCTTTAATGTTTTCTTGCAAGATTAAGGATATAGGAGATTTCCCCAGGGCCAGTGAAGAGGAGAGGGTATGATCATTTAGCTAGTGCAGGGGCCTTTGCCCAAGCCACATTCCAGAACCTTCTATTGTAATGTCTGAAGACTAGACTTTTTAGGATGGTGAAATGGAGCAGAGATCCCTTCATGAAGTTGTAACTCTTGAATACCTATACCCATAGCAAAAGGGTAGGCTAGGAAAAAAATCCACCGAATGGCAAAGTTTAGCAGTGAAGTCTTTTTAAACTTTAGATCTAGGGAGATGTCATCCTGAGAATTCATACCAGAGCTCTTTTTAAAATACAGATCCCAAGTTTGAATTTATGCACCTGTGTGGTCTGGGAAACCAGGAATAAGAAATAAAAGTGATCTTGCGGTAGAAGGGCCTCAGTGGGGTAGAGGCAAATATATGGTCTCTTTGAAGGAATGTACTTTCAACCCAGGCTTCTCAGACTCCTCCTCCAGAGCCTGTATCCCCAAATTATAGAACCTAGGAAGGAACAAGCCAACATCAGAATTGCAACAAAACAACCAACAATAGAGGTAGACTCTCCCCATCTCCAAGGACCTTAGATTATTGGATTTAGATTTATTATCATTCAAATTAACTTACAAGTGTTTTAATAATAAAAGAGGAAGTTTGAAAACCTGGGCAAGAAACCAAATAAGAAAATGACAAGGCAGATTTGGCAAAGGAACAATTTCTAGAAAGGAAAAAAATTTAGAAACTCAGTGGACAATAGTGGATTACAAACTTTTAAAAAAGTGAATTAATTATAAAGCTCAGGAGATTAGCCAAATGTAGTACTAGTAGTTACCTATGAAAGACAGGAATGAGAAGGTAAGAGATCTGGAGGATGGGATGAGAGGGTTTAAAATGAATCTAATTGTGGAGTTGAGAGAGAATAGAAGTAGTTCTCAGCTATTGTCAATTCAAATACTACATACTGGCTGAGAATTCTCTAGAATTGATGAAAGGCATGAATTCTCAGCTTTAGGAAGCACAATGAAACCCTAAGTAGGATAGATAAAAATTCTATCCCTAGATATATTATAGTGAAACTGCAGAAAATCAAATATAAAGAAAGAATCTTTAATAGAGGACGGGAAGAATAGATCATTGCTCATAAAGAGCCACATTTCACAGTACTCAATAGCAACAATGGAACCCTGAAGACAATGAAATTGTAAAATGCTGAGAGAAAATAACTGTCAGCCTTAAAATTTTTACCCAGCTAAACTTTTATTCGAGAATAAAGATGAATTGACATTTTTGAACAAATAAAAATTGAATTCACTCCCATCATATCTTCACTAAAGGAACTTTTAAATGATGTACTTAAAGAAGGAAATGGAACTCAAATAGAAAGACCAAGATTCAAGAGGGAATGGTAAGCAGATATTGGTAACTTAGGTAAATCTAAGTAAATTCTACACACCTGTTTTAAGATGTTGGCACTTAGTAAATGCTTGATTGATGGATAATTGGTCCATTGATTTTCCTGAAATAGTGTGCTCTCTTGTTCCTCTATGGCAAAGAGAGGCATTGACTTCTTAATTTAGAGTTTTTCAAGGGAAGCTGGAATTTCAACAGGACTCCAGACATGATTAGTCTTATTTTACAAAGTTATGAGGCACATTCAGTCTCTTGGATGTGATTTGGAATGGCTGAATTTCTTGAAAGATTTCTATTTATTGGTTACAGAGCAAATTTTAATTTAGGTATCAACTGGCTTTACCCCCTGTTTACCAAGATCCTAAATGTCTCTTGATTCATATTTGAATCTGGAATTTCTACTCAAAATGTTCTTAGATTTTCTATCCATTAATTTAGAAGATAGTTCTAAATTTATTGTTTCCGAGAACCCATGCTAATATAGGGGAAACTTTAAGCATAATAAATAAAATAAAACTTGAGACTCTATTAACTGGCCAAGAACATCACAACCAGAAACTACTCTTTCTCCCTTATGGTCCTGACTCTAAAAAAGTATTTGCTAGACAGAATTTTTTCCCAATTGTTGAAATTCAGCTATACTATCAGTAGTATACTTACAGTAGGATTTTGTTCGGAGGGCCAAAATCAATAGATGAGTTCTCTCAGCACATTTTTTTTTAAAAAATATTTTACTTACTCATTCGACAGAGAGAGAGATCACAAGTAGGCAGAGAGGCAGGCAGAGAGAGAGGGGGAAGCAGGCTCCCCGCTGAGCAGAGAGCCCGATGTGGGGCTCGATCCCAGGACCCTTAGATAATGACCTGAGCTGAAGGCAGAGGCTTTAACACACCGAGCCACCCAGGCGCCCCTCAGCACATATTTTTTATGTATTTTTGAAATAGTTTCTTTTAAGGTGTTTTGTGAACTTAAGTTGATATCCTTGGTCTACCATTTATTAGACTTTCTAGGCACCATTTTTTTATTTAACAAATATTTTTGTGCACCTGTCAGGTTCTCGCCCGCACTAAGGTTGCTGTAGTGAACAAGATTAATAATGTGCCTGTGCTCGGGAAGCTTGCCTTCTAGTCGGGCAAGTAAATGAGTTCTAAGATTATCAAAAGCACATAAAGAGACTAAAATAGGGTGACGTGATAGTAACTTGGGTGAAGGGGCACGTGTTTTAGGTTGAATGGTCGGGGAAGTCCTCTTTGAGGAGATGACCATCGGAACCTGGAAAAGTGAGAAGAAGCCGCCTGCGCAAGAAGCCTCTTAGGCTGAAGGAACAGAAATTGCAAAGGCTGTGAGACCCATATGATCTTGGTGTTTCTAAATACTGAGAGAGCATATTAGTGTGATGGTTTAAAATGACCTTACATTGTGTAGAAATTGACTTTGCTTTTATAATGATGTGAAAATCACACTAGATTGTCATAACTTAAATTCCTATCTTTTACTGACGTAAGTGTTGTTGCTGTAATTTTTACTCTCTCCTGTTTTCAGCCAGTGAACTCAGTAATGTTTGGTTGGAGATGTTTCATTTATTTGCTGGCATGTAGTCTCTTCTCATTTGGGCGGTTTTTAGTGACCCCACTGTAATATAAAAACATTAAAATATTTGCTAAACTTAGTTGAATTATAAATCTAGTTTTTTACGTAGGGAGACAAGAGAGAATGACAAATGATCATTTTTCTTACACATAGAAGAAACTTTAAAGGCAGTATCCAAAATGTCCAAGTATGCTATAGAATTTAAACATTTAGTCTCTTTTCTTTAGAATAAACTTTATTTCATAAATATCTAGTTATTTAGTTATTCTACATAAATAAGAAACCGTTAAAATCACAGGAAAACCATGTTTTCTCTTTTATGTTAAAATATACATATATTTGTACCCTTTTAAAAAGTGAAAACTTTTTTTTAGCTATTACTCTGAGTTCTGCTGTCTATTCTAGCTCTTCAACCTGCCAGACTGAAGCTTTCCAAGATCAGCATCATGTCTGATTTCTGGTCCTGTGGAGCAGAGTACAGGGCCTGACACATAATAATCTCTTAAAATTATTTGAGTGCCCGAATGAACAAATGAATGAATATATGAACATTTATTATGAAGTTAGTCTTTGGAGAATAATTAACCAATAATCAGTATACTTAAAAAGATAGACATCACTTTTTTTAAAAGTGCCTTTATAATATTGTTGGAAAATTTAAGCATTTCTGAAGGGGAGGTGGCCAGTGTGAAGAACACTGATATGGACTAAGAATCAGAAAACAGATCCGAATTTAAGCTGCGCCATCACTCACGAAGTGTTCTGAAATGAATCATGCAACCTTGCACATAATTTCCTCGTTTGTCCAGTGAAGGGATTAGATTGATTGTTGCTAACATTTCTCTCTGCTCTAAAACCCTATGACTTTTATCCTTTGCTATTTGGAAGAGCCAAGAGAGATAAAGGTTGCCTTTTATGTTAGATTTGATTCTAAATCTAATGATACAGGCCAGTAGTGCTTAAACTATTTTTGTTAAATGGTAGGGAAACGCTGAAAAAGTCCCCGTGGTGGTATGCATACACACTGTGCTGTGTAATGATTAACTGCCACTTCTGTTTTCTTTAATGGCCTATCTAATTTTTCTTAGTATTGTGTTCATTTTAGTACAAACAAGTAGTGTGTTTGTAAAAAGGGGCCCAGCCAGTATGGTAAGGTGTCTGGATAGTTGATGGTTTCTAAGTACGCGCTGGTCTACAGTACAGTACATTTTTTAATGTACAATTTTTAATGGAGAGTAGCCACTTAGTTTCTATTAAAACCTCTCCTCCGTGAGGGAGGAGATGCTAGATAATTCTCTCTTTAAAATTAAGCATAACATTCTCTTTTATAGCATGTTAGCATATTGTTGAAGTTTTCTAAAGTGAAAATAAAATCTGTTTAGTAGCATATTCAAGTTTAGAATAGAGAAATTTTTTTTTAAGATTTTATTTTTAAGTAATCGCTATAACCCAACACGGGGCTCGAACACACAACCCCGAGATCAGTAGTCCCACGCTCTACCGACTGAGCCAGCCAGGCACTCCGGGATAGAGAATTTTAATAGCCTCATTTTGTCTCCCGGATAGCGTGAGGTAGTGGAAGATTGAGTGACATTACTGTAGGTACTCTGGTTTCTTCCTTTGTGGTGGCCAAGGTGAGGTCTGGCTGCCCTGGGGAAGGGCGGCTGGCTTAGAGCTCCTCAGGTCCGGCACGCCTGGCACACTGGCAGAACTTGTTTTCTTCCCAAATCGCGTTAGAAAATGCACTCACAAATATTTATGTTACCTGAATTATCTCTTCTCGATGCTTCTGAACTAGAGAGAAAGACTAGTGAGGCTTCTTACAGGTAGATTATGCTTTTTTCTATCTCTGTAGTTTCTTTTGTAACAACCTATTATAGGAAGAGGAAGAATGACAGTACATACCGAATCCTAACTCAAGACAGGTTCTTGATCTAATTTAGCTAAGACGTCCCGTATTTATTGATCTTTTTTCCAATAATTGTTAACCATTCCTCATTGTTTGGAGTTTCTATCTTGACTTTCTACTTCGAAAGTTATTGGCAATTCTAACGTATTTTGGCTTTACTGTGTGGAGGGAGCACTGAGTAATAAACAGGGTTATAGAATCATCTGCCATTAGGTTAATGGCTTTAGGATTTTCATCTAGGGCTTTAGAAATTCCTGCCATCATTTTTGTGACATATGAACATTTAAAATATTTTTTTTTCTTTTAATGGCGTTCTATGGAACCAGTTGCTTGCTGTTATCATAACCAATGTGATGTGAATGGGTTGTAGAAGGTCTGTCTCTCTATCACGTTGACCAGAGGGCCTTTCTGTCTACCACTTTGAACCCCTCAAGGGTCACTGTTAATTTTTTGTTGTAGTTTTCTGATGAACGATTCAACTATGAAATAAGTTGAACCCGTAAGAGGAGGTATGTTCTGGAGATACTGCTTTCTACTGAAGATAGTGCAGAAATGGTCTGTAGTGGCTGCTATAATATTAAAAAACCATTGCCATTTTTATTTTGTCTCAAAACAAACAGTACAAGTAAAAAAAATTTTGTGTACTTTGTACAGTTGAGTCATGAGTTGACAAACTGTTATATGAGGTTCGGAGCAAGGACAGCATTTTGAAAGTTCATCCAACTAGCTTTTTTGTTTGTAGGTAAAATGGGACCTAAATTAGGACAAAATGTAGAGATGGTTAAAAAAAAAAAAAAGTCCAGTTTTATATTATTCCTGGGCAACCTGAGCTTTGTATCTGGAAAATATTCCTTTGTATTTGCTTGTTTCCTTTTAATTACAGAGCTTTCTCAGATTAGAACAAATCTTTATAATCAAAACCAGTATTGTAAAATGCATTTAAAAAAATAAATAATTTAAAAAAATAATTTAACTAAAAACTGTTTAATAATAAAACAATTTTACAAAAACTGTATATCACTTGAGACCAAAAAACAGAGATGTATATGCTAAAAATTAGCCATTTGTTATAAATCTGTACATATATGTGCCTATAGATATAGGTAAAAGGAATCAAACCTCTAACTCATCTAACATACTCCTCTTTATATGCAAAACACCTTACTGTGAAATATGGGAACTCTTTGAACATTACTGACTTCTATCATGGAGGCTATTTTTTTGAAATATGATAAAGCTATACTCTCACTGGTATAGTGAGAGTGGACTGTCCAGACCCTAATGCAAATATATAGCTAAATTGATATACAAAATAGGAAAGAATAATTGAGACTGAAAACCTTTAACTTAATATTAAGTTAAAGGTTTTCAGTCTCAATTATTCTTGCATGCGCAATTAACAAGACCAAATTTTGGAAATTCCAGTTTGTACATCTTGTATGTGCATGTACATTAGGAGGTTTACAGAGTTGCCTCCAGCATAAGTGGCAACTGCATTTCTTAGCAGACTCCAGTAACTAATCTAATTATAATCGATGAGCACCAAATTAATAAACTCTTAATAACTTACATATAAGTTATTGGAAGGTTGCTTTTAACTTCAAATAATGAAAACTGAATCTGGCTTCAACACAAGGAAATTGGCTTGGCTTACATGATTGAGAGACCTGAAGCTGCAGGGTTAACAGCCTGGGCTCTCAGTGTTGCTTTGCCCTCAGGTTCTTTCCCTGGTGGTTGCAAAACAACTGCCAGCAGCAGCTAGGGAAATTTGCTTCCTTGTTAGATTCTAGAGAATGGAGAGTAGCCACTTAGTTTCTATTAAAAGTAAGACTAACTGTCCAAACGGTTCAGGAGCTCTGTCCTTGATTTCATTGGCTAGAATTGAGTAGTGTTCTGGATTATGGTCTATTCCTGAACATGTCAGTAGGTGAGATTGATCATTCAGATCTTTCCCTTGAGCTGAGGTCATTTGTTAAACAGCATTGCCCATTTCCAAATGGGGAGAGTTGGAGTTGCAATCAGCATATACTATTACTATATGCTGTGTATATACATGTATATGTGTATATATGTATATACACATATACATGTATACGTATATACATGTATATACCTCAGAATGAATGGAATTAGCAACCACTGTGAAAAACAGTATAGAGGTTCCTCAAAAAATTAAAAATAGAAATACTGTATGAGTCAGTAATTCCACAACTAGGTGTTTACCCAGAGAAACTGAAAACACTAATTAGAAAAGATATATGCACCCCTTTGTTGCCGCATTATTTACAATGGCCAAGATTAACATGTAACCCAAGTGTCCCATCTTTATCTGTCCATAATGAATGGAGAAGATGTGATCTCACACACACACACACACACACGCATACTCACACCCTGGAAGATTATTCAGCTGTTGAAAGAAATCTCGCCCTTTGTGACAACATGGATGGTATGCTACGTGAAATAAGTCAGAGAAAGATAAATACCATATGATTTCACTTATATGTGAAATCTTAAAAACAAAACAAAGGAACAAACAGAAAACAGAAACAAGTTCAAAATACACAGAACAAATTGGTGGTTGCCAGAGCGGAGGGAGATGTGGGGAAGGGCAAAATAGGTGAAGGGGATTAAGAGGTACGAACTTCAGTGATGAAATAAATAAATCATGGGGATGAAAAGTACAGCATAAGGATTATAGTCCATAATATAGTCCGTAATATAATCCATCATAACATTGTAGGGTAACCACACTTGTCATGGCGAGCACTGTGTAATGTATGGAATTGTCAATCACCGTGTGGTACCCTGAAACATAACATTGTATGTCAACTATCCTTCAATAATAAAAAAAAAATTTTTTTAAGGATTTTATTTATTTGAGATAGAGACAGTAAGAGAGAGCATGAGAGGGGAGAAGGTCAGAGGGAGAAGCAGACTCCCCGCGGAGCCAGGAGCCCGATGTGGGACTCGATCCCAGGACTCTGGGATCATGACCTGAGCCGAAGGCAGTTGCTCAACCAACTGAGCCACCCAGGCGCCCAATAATAAAAATTTTTTTTAAATCAGTTGGCATCAACTGGGATCAGTTGGGATCAATTGGGATCAGTTCTGGACCACTAGTAGCACAAAGACAGTACTTTGGCCATCACTGGTATAGTGAGAGTGGGCTGTCCAGACCCTAAGCAACACCAACATTTAACAGTTAGAATGAGGAGCCTGTGAATCAGTCTTCTACTTAAATTTATTTTGTATTTATTTTTAATTATGAGCTACAGAAAGCTGTTCATTTGGCCTTCTTTCTTTCTTTTTTTAATATTTATTTATTTGACAGAGATCACAAGTAGGCAGAGAGGCAGGCAGAGAGAGAGGGGGAAGGAGGCTCCCTGCTGAGCAGAGAGCCCGATTCGGGGCTCGATCCCAGGACCCTGAGATCATGACCTGAGCTGAGGGCAGAGGCTTTAACCCACTGAGCCACCCAAGCACCCCCATTTGGCCTTATTTCATTAGTTCTAACAGCATATTTCATATTTGATTTACCCAGTGGTTTTCTCTCTGTTCGTCTCTGGTCACTTTAATGTCACTAGCGTGGTGTTTCTTTGAAGTGCTGCCCATTATCTTAAAGGAAATAGAGAAGGAATTATAAATGGTGTACTGAAGTCAAAGGAAAAGTGAAATGTGTATTTTGTAGTGCATGAAGTATCTAATGAGTTAGATACTAAGGAAGAACTGCATTCTTGTGTGCTGCTTTTTTTTTTTTTTTTTTGGAAGTTCTTACAAGTAGTGAACTACTGCTTTAAGTTCTTATGAGTAGAAACTTCAAACTTATACCTACCTACATGTTAGCTATCTTGGAAAAATTATTATTCTTTTATTATAAGGGAATAAATGATAAGATTTGCCACCCTGTGTTTGAAGACCTCAATGATTAGAAACAGGTTGTGATTGGTAATGGACTATGAGTGGTAGTGGATGGAGTATCTTATGTGCAAGGACTCTCCTCTCCTTGAGCAATCAAGAGCGGACAGTATGATTCTTGTTTTCTTGTGCTTGACATATGTAGGAAGGATAGACATGATGAACCGTGCTAATCTCTGCATATTTTTTAGGTAATGAGTTACTAGCCAACAGACTCAATTCAGGAGCCAATGAGTTCTCCTTTACATTTTGTTACTAGGCCTCACTTAGTTCCAAGAAGTGAGGTAAAGCGCTGCATTTTCTGTTTCATTTACCAGTCTTCTCTGAGGTTTGACACTGTAAATCAGTGGTTCTTGAGCTTTATCTCGCATCAGAATCTTCTGGAGGGTTTGTGAAAAAACCAATTGCTGGGCCTCCAACCCCCCCAGTTACTGATTCAGTAGATCTAGGGTGGGGCCTGAGAATTTACATTTCTAGTAACTTCCCAGATGATACTGATGATGCTGATCCAGGTACTGCCCTTTGAGAATCACTGTTGTGAAAACATTTATGTTTAATAAAAGCAAGGAACAATTATACTGAATTTATTGAAGGAAAAGATACATGGTATTTACTACTGTTTAGATTAGACTTTGTATTGTTTTTCTCTCTGGTTGTTGGTTGTCTGGCTATAACATTGAGTGACCCACAGGGAATACTCTCTTAAATTACATTTCTTTAGTAAAAGAGTAGTTACCTTTTGGTAATTGACATTTCTCAACTTTTCACAGAGGCATTGATTATTGCTGCTGGGCTGAAAGCCACTTTTGGCCTGGATGAAAATACATCGCATTATTTTGCTTGATGATTCCAAAGATAGGATTTTTTTTCTATTTGTTCTTTACTAAGATACCGTAAGTATTATTTAACTCAGTGAGTATTGAAACTTTAGACCAGTCTGAGGCTAGTACAACCCCTTTGCTATTGCCAGCTGTGCATGTTTCCATAGAAACTCAATAGGGGCTAGCAGGATTACTATTGTAAGGACCACACCTGGCTTATTTGCATCCAATTTAAGTTGGGGAAATTGCAAAAGAATAAAAGGTATGTAGATGTGTCAATGGACAGCCAGAAAGAGCTTGTTGTTTGTAACCATCATATTGGTCTAAAGAGGAAGAGTTGGGTGGGTTTTTCTTATTCATTATAGTTCATGTTTCTGGAGGGCTTTGGTGGGTATGGTAAAGTTTATATTTGTTTGTCTCACTGTGTTTTGTTTTTGTTTTAGTAATATCCTTTTAAATATTCTAATGTATATCCTTAATTAAATATCTTAACTTTATGGTTTTAAAATTCTCTTAAAGAATTTAAAGTGCATGTAGATCAGACTCTTTTTCAAGAAAGAAAGAATTTAATTTCTTTCCAGTTATATAATGTAATAGAATGTCTTAGTTTTTCACCACAGTTGCAGAATTATGGCAGAATTTTGTGTTGATCTCTACTTTCAAGTGTTAGGAGCTACTGTGAACACCTTCTCTCACAAAAATCACTTTTTTAAAAGAAGGCATATTTACATATTTAATTTTGTTTGCACCATTGAACTTAAGCCTTATTTTAGAGTTTCATAAATGGTTAGGACCATCACTGAATGTATAGGGAAAAAGTTATATCGACTAATTACACAAGCAGAGTTACAGAGCACTGTTATATAAAACTTAGATGCTTTTCATTAACAAGTTACACTACTCAGTTATACTAATTTATATTAGTACTAATTAGTTATGCTAATTCAAACATAGCTACAGGTATATGGCAAATGAGAGTTAGCGCATGGACCAACTCCTCTTCCTTGGTTAAAGCTGCTTGAACTTTCTACTGGTCAGAATTCTAAGATTTTCTGGCAAAGAGTATGGTGGTCAACAAGTGATGGTGAATTTCCATACTTGTGTGTACCAATTATTTCTTGTTTTCTAGAGACAAAATGTGATCCTGTTCTTTTTTTCAGAATATTTTACAGTGATAGTACTATATGTTGATCTGTCACCTGTGAACATATGTGTATGTATATGTATACATATGTATATGTATATATAGTATGTGGATGTGTGTATATATAAAGCCAGTTGAAGTAGGTACTTATAAATTTGGAAGGAAGTGACGTTGGATTTGGGGATTTTTTTTTTATTAGTGAAATATACTCTTTAAAGAAAAAAATAGGCTATTTTATTCAGCTTTATGAAAGAGTAGCACCTTGTAATATATGTTCCAAGAATTTTCTAACTCACCTCCATGTTCTGAAATAAGGGCAGGTGCTAGTCTCCCTATCTTGTAGATGGGGAAGTAGGCACAAGAGTGGTGCCTGCTTCCAATCACTTTACGTTCAGACAGCCAAGTACACCCCGATGGGTAGTCCAGTGTTCCCCGCTGTGTGTAATTGTTCCCCCTTAAAGTGTTAGGTTATTTTATACAGTTTACTCAGTCTTGCCTTTTTCTCTTTTTGTATTCATAGACTGGAAAAGTAAGAAGAGCTTTCCTGCCTTTTTAATTACCAAACTACTCTCAGTTTTCAATGAATCAATTCAAAGAAAGAATGCAGTCTTTCTATACCTGGTAAATATTTTCTGCTCATAAAAGCTATTAACTTAGTAGCCTCTGATAAATCCAGGTGTTTATGATGATTGCCTTTAATTTTGTGGAATGACTATAAAAATGACTTATATATATATATGATATTAGCTCTGAAATTTGTTTGATATTTATTGATGTGATGGAGTGATGCTTAGAATGCCTGTGCGCTAGTCTGCGACAGAAACTAGTTTAGGATTGGCTCTACTACTTAGATTAGGTTCTGTTGGGTGGTTTCTTTTGTTTTGTTTTGGTTTTGTTTTTGGGGGGCGAGTTTTGTTTGTTTTTGGAAAAAGTTGTTAAGTTAATGCAAATAGGGTACATAAATATATTACTAAGTTTTCTCTTTATTTGGATAATATAACATTAGCAGTAATCCCTATGCAGCAGTGTAATAGTACTTTGTAAATAATAGTTTTACAGAATTAATCTAATAATCAGAACATTAAACCTACATTTTTCCATTTTACAGATGACCTAAGTGAAGATTAGCGAGATCAAGTAACTTGCTTAAGAAAGTTCAGCTAGCCAGTGCAGAGCTGAGGTCAGACTTTAGATCAGAGGCTACATATTTTGATTCCTACTCTAGTACCTTTTAAAAATTCTTATTTTTTAAATACCTTAAGTAAGAATTAACATGTCTTAGAGAGTAAACAAACCATAACGACATTTCCTATGAGTCTTCTGTATAACTTAAAATGTTAATGTAGGAACAGAGAAGACCAAATGGATTTGTATGTGCTACATAAAATACTTTATCTATTAACAACAGTATTAACAGTCATTAATTAGCTACTGAGTACCATTAAAGCTTTCAGATACACTTTATTTAAGCCTGAGGTGAACTCTTGGGCATATTTTGGACCTGTTTTGCAGAAGAGGAAACTGAGGCTTTCAAAGAGAGTGCTATAGGTTAGGATGTTAGAAGTGGAGTTTAATACCCAGTTCTCTCTGACTTCAAAGCCCGTTACTACGCCGTGAAGCCTGTTGATTCTTGGAATTTAAACTTAATCACAAATCTAACCTATCACATGTTAACTATTACTGATAATAATTTCCTCTCATAATTCAGTCATCCAAAAATCTGAGCATTTTAAGGACATATTGAGGTAATGAAGAGAAACCATGTCTTCCTCTGTAATGATTTTAACTATAAGATTCATATTAGCTCTTTCTATAATGTCATTTAAAAGTATAGGTCTTATACCCCTCTAAAAAAGAAAGGTGTTTATAAAATATTTGTATATTCTAAACATATGCTTAAACTAAACGAGAGCAAGTTGAAAGATAAATTTCCTGTGACTGAACATTTGTTTATTTACTTACTATAGTTGATAACGAGCAATGATTATTTTTCTAAAGCATTTTTAGAATTCAAATTTGGTTAAATGTTAATGAAAGAAATCAATGTTACAGCAAGGAGTATCATTCAAAAATTAATACATTTCAAGTGTCTGACTGGTTAGGGGATAAATAAAAGCTTATTATCTTAAATGAAATGGTAATGATGAAAGTATAAAGAAGATTCTCTCTTCTTTAGTAAAGTGCCCCGAGTACCCGAGTTTGCCCGGACCAAGTGTAACTTTGCCTTAAAACCTGACTTAGCCCCTGCAACTTGCCTTTCCCTACGAATCTTCCACCTTTTTACCGCCATCAGCTGCCTGGCCAGAAGAGGGTGGGAATGCTTAGAATGTAGGCGATGAGATACTAAAAATACATTTTATTAGTAGCTTGTGTCAGGTAACTGTTCATTTCTGGTAGTGTGGAGAACTTACAGCAAAGAAATGTCATTTGTGCGCATTTTAACCTGGTCCATTCAAAATTAGAAATATACATTAGATTGCCTGGTATCTTTCTGACTTTGGGCAGTCATATGTTAGGAGTGGATAAAAGGTGAGAAACATTGGCAAATTTTATTGTTTTTTTAGTTGAATTCTTTCTAACCGGAGCTTGCAAAGATGGTATGAAACTTATTGATACTAGGACGTTTTGAGAAGATTCCAAAGTCGCTTACCTACCTTTATATTACTTGCCGCTCCTCATCATCTGCGTAGAAGGGAACGAGGTGAGGCAGCCCTGGGGCAGCGAATGTGTGTTGAATCCCTACTCTGTTGGGCATCTGCTAGGCACATTTTTGGTAGAAGTGCAGAAGTACGGGAAGTAGAGCAAAGACAAACTTCGTACAAAGTTAGGTGTTGCTTTTGTTTGGATGATCAACTTATTAATCCACCATATTCTTTCATCATTTGCTTTTGGCAGCACCAAATGCTCTTGGTTGTTTCCAGTGCTCTGAATCACAACCACCTGGGAATACTGTTTTGGTGCTTATCTGATCAGAAGGACATAGGTTTTCTGGGTTTTTTTTTGTTAGTTTTTTGGTTTTGGTTGGGGAGGGTCAAGTTTTAAATTTTCAGAAAACTATAGTTAACAGTACTGCACTGTAATACTTAAAGATTTGCATAGAGGGTAGATCTTAGGTTAAGTGCTCCTGCCACACACGCAAAAGTTTTTAATGAAGAAAAAGGAGGGGAGGAAATTTTTGGAGGTGATGGACAAGCTTATGGCCTTGTTTGTACTCTCAGAGGAGTATACTTACCTCTAAACTTAACAAGTTGTATACATTAAATATATACAGCTTTCTGTATGTCAAATACAACTCAATAAAGTGTATTTTCAAAAATGATTGCAAAAGAAAAATTCGACTTCTTAAATGTTAAGATTGTAGATAATCCATGCATTTCATGATTCTGTAAGAATTGTGGTGTTGTCAGTGTTAGTTAATGTGCACCGTGCAATCAGAGACTTCTGAAGGAAGGGGAAGGCAGGGATCCACTGGAGTAATAATAAAACACTGGTAGTTTATTGACCTTCCCCCACTTTTTTCTTTGCTATTGTTTTACTTTGATTTTAAAGCACTCCTAGTACTTTAGTGAATAATCCAATAAATAAGGACATTCTGCTGCATAGCCACAATGCAAACATAAAATGCCGGAAATTAGCAGTATCACTTTACTACCAATTAACCCATAGACCTAATTCAGATTTGGCAAGTTGTCCCTAAAATGCCCTTCATAGAAAAAGTACCTAATCCAGGATTTTACATAGTGTGTAATTATCTTATGTCTTTAGTACCCTTCAATCATAGTTCCTTAGTCTTTAATTGATTTTCAAGACTGTGAAACTTTGGAAGAATATATTTTGTGAAATATCTTTGAATTTGTGTGTGTGGTTTTTTTTTTTTTAAAGATTTTATTTATTCGTCAGAGAGAGCATAAGCAGGGGGGGCGGCAGGCGGAGGGAGAAGCAGGCTCCCCGCTGAGTAAGGAGCCCGACTCTGGGACTGGATCCCAGGACCCTGGGATCATGACTTGAGCCAAAGGCAGGTGCTTAACCGACTGAGCCCCCCAGGCGTCCCTGAATTTGTGTTTATCTGATAGTTCCCCATGATTAGATTCAGGTTATACCGTATCACAAAAGTGATGTTGTGTTCTCACTTCATTTTTTCTGATAGTGCACAGTTTTGATTTGTCCCTCGACCGGTGACCTTAACTGGTCGCTTGATTACGGTGATGCTTACCACGCTTCTCCTCTGCAAAGCTGCATCTTCCCTTTGTAATTGTTTAATGTTTTGTAGGGAAACTGCATTTTCATCATCAAATTTTTATTTTATGTTAGATATTTTATTATATAGAGCATTTTGACTGAACTTAAGATGATGATGGTTTCCAAATGTTGACTTTCTATTATTCTTTCTATGTTTATTATTTGGCATTCTATAAGGAAAAACTTTCTCTTCTCCCTGTTTATTTATTTATATCAACATGAATTCCTATGAGTAATGGTTACAATTTTTTAAAGATTTTTATTTATTCACTCGAGAGAGAGTGGGAGCACAAGCGGGGGTGGGGGGGGTGTTGGGGAAGGGGCAGAGGGAGAAGCAGACTCCCTGCTGAATGAGGAGTATGACATGGGACTTAATCCCAGGACCCTGAGATTACCTGAGCCAAAGTCAGATGCTTAACTGACTGAGCCAGGCAGTGGCTCAGTAGTGGTTTGTAACCCAGTAGTGGTTACAATTTATTTTTTTTTATTTATTTTGTAATATTGCCCAAAATTTGGTAAATGGAAGGGCCTTTCAAACTTGTTTTTGTGTCTTTTCCGCATATTCCCATACTTCTTAAAGCACCGCCACTACTAATTTCTTCACCAAAACAGTAAAAAGAGGGAAAGGGAAAATAAAATAAAAAGTTTCAGCCTAGAAACAAAAAGCCTCCATAAAGATACAGAAAATATAAAGAACTAAATGGAAATTTTAATACTGAAAACAGCAGTAATTGAAACAAAAACTCACTGGATGGGCTCACAGCAGAATAGAGGGGACAGAGTGAACTGGAACATAGAACAGTAGAAATTACCCAGTCTGAACAAGAAGGAGAAAATAGAACAATAAATGAACAGAGCCACAGGGACCTGTGGGACTGTGACAGAAAGACCACAGAGGAGAAGAGAAAGGGGGTTGGTCTGAAAAATCCTTGCAGAAAAGGACTGGCTGAAACTTCCCAAACTTGTCAGAAGACACAAACCTATAGGTTCTAGAATCTGAGCAAGTTCTAAACAATATAAACCCAAAGAAGTAATAATAAAATGTTGGTAAACTAAAGACAAAGGAAAAATCCTGAAAACAGAGAGAAATGACACCTCTCCCTACGGAGAAAAACAATTCCATTGATAGTGGATTTACCCTCAGAAACCATGGAGGCCAAGAGGCAGGGGCATAACATTTTTCAAGTATTGAGAAAGAGCTAAAAATACCAACTTCTGTATTCATCAAAAATATCCTTCAGAAATGAAGGAGAAATCAAGACATCGTTAGATGAAGGAAAACAGAGCATTCATCTCTGGTAGACGTACCCTAAAAGAATGGCTAAAGAAATGAAATAAGTAGTTCTAAATCAACAGAACATATTTAGGACTTGTGTACCAAAGACTACAAAATGCTGGTGAGAGAAGTCAAAGAATATACAGAGAAATGGAGAGATATACTGTGTTTGTGTGTTAGAAGAGTCAACATAGGAAAGATCACTTTTCCCCAAATTGATATATAGGTAGGTTTAATGCAATTACTATCAGAATCCACCTCTGATTTTTAAGAGACAAGATTATTCTAAAATTAATATGGGACTGCAAAGGAATTAGAATAGCTAGCAAAATTTTGAAAAAGAAGCGAGTAGTAAATCAGTTTCTTTAATTTCAAGACTTCCTATGTATTTGGAAGAATCAAGCTTGAGGATATTGGTGAAGAAGTTGACACGTTAATCACTGGAACAATACAAAACCAAAAAATAGGTCTACACAGGTATAAATGACTAATTTGTGACTAAGGTACAACAACAGCTGGAGCAAACAGAGGAAGGAAACTCTTTTGGACATATGATTAAAAAAGAAGGAAAAAAGAACCCCTTAATCTTCATACTAGGAAAAAACATAGAAGAAAACCTTTAGGACATAGGACTTGGTGAATAGTTCCTAAACATGACACCAGAGGGGTAACTGGTTGCTTCAGCCAGTAGAGCATGCTCCTTTTGATTTTGGGGTTATAAGTTCAAACCCCGTGTTGGGAGTAGAGATGACTTCAAAATAAAAATCTTAAAAAAGAACAAAAAAACAACAACAAAAAAAACCCAAAAACACATAACACCAGAAGCACAGCCTACAAAAGAGAAAAATTGATAAATGAGACATTATCAAAATTAAAATATTTTGCTGTGTCCATTAAGAGGATGAAAAGGCAAGCTCCACAGTGGGAGAAAATATTTGCAGAGCACATATCTGATAAAAGGCTGTTATCTACCATATATAAAGAACTCTCAAAACTCAGCCCTGTGGAGAAAAAGGAACCCTCATATACTCTTGGTGGGAATGTAAATTGGTGCAGCCACTGCAGAAATCAATATGTAGGTTCCTCAAAAATTAAAAATACAATTACCATATGCTCTAGTAATTCCATTACTGTGTGTTTAGCCAAAGAAAACAAAAACACTAATTCGAAAAGATACATGAATCGCTTTATTTATTGCAGCATTATTTATAATAGCCAAGATGTGGAAGCAGCCCAAATGTCCACTGATAATGGATAAAGAAGATGTGGTATATGTACTCACAATGAAATATTACTCAGCCATAAGAAAGGATGAGATCTTGCCATTTGTGAAAACGTGGACAAACCTAGAAGGCATTATGCTAAGTGAAATAAGTCAGAGAAAGACAGATACCATATGATTTCACTTACATGTGGACTCAAACAAACAAACAAAAAGCAGAATCAGACCTTTAAATATAGGGAAAAAACTGATGGTTGCCAGAGGGGAGGGGGTGGGGGGAATAGGCAAAAATGGATGAGGGGGACTAAGAGATACAGGTTTCCAGTTACGGAATGAACAAATCACAGGAATAAAAGACACAGCATAGGGAATACAGTCAGTGATGTCATAGTAGCGTTGAATGGGGACAGATGGTGGCTACACTTGTGGTGAGCATAGCGTGACATATAAATTTGTTGAATCACTGTGTATACACCTGAAACTGATGTAACATGTGTCAGCTGTACTCAAACCTCCCCCTCCCACACACAATGAAACTCAATTCTAGAAATCGAAATAGTCCATTAGAAGAGGGAGGTTTTGGATTTTTAGAAAAATCCAAAAGAATGAAATAGACCTGTCACCGAGGAGAATATACAAGTGATAAGTTAAGCATATGAAAGTATGTTCTATATTACTAGCCATTAGGGAAATGGAGATTGAGACCATTGTGAGATATCACTACACACCTATTAGAACAGCTACAATGAAAAGTAATAACAATATCAAATGCTGGTGTAGATTTGGAGAAACTGGATCTCTGATACATTGTGGGAATCTAAAATGGTACAGCCATTCTGGAAAATATTTGGAAATTTCTTCAAAAACTAAATATACACTTACCGTGTGACCCAGCAATATCACTTCTGTGCATTCATTCCAGAGAAATAAAAATTTGTCCACATAAAAACATATACACGAATATGCTTTACATATTATAGACGAAAGTCCTTTACCAGACAGGTCCTTTGCAAGTATTTTTCTCCCAGTGTGGAGCTTGTGATCCAGTGCACATCCCAAATATGAATGTTTGCAGCACCTCTTTTTGGTAATAACTCCAAACTGAAAACAACCCAAAGTCTTTCAATAGGTGAATGGTTAAACAAATTATGGTACATCCATACTATGGAATATTCTGTTCAGTAGAAAGGTATGAACTGTTGATACACAGGACAACTTGATTAGATCTTAGGGGTAGTATGTTGAATAAAATATGCCAACCTAAAATGGTCATATACTATATGATTCCATTTGTATAATATTCTCAAAATGGCAAAATTATAAAGGCGGATGGCAGATTACTGGCTGTGAGATTCCGAGTAGCCAGAAGGGGAGGAATGGATACACCTATAATAGGGTAGCAGGAGGGAGTTTGTGATGAAATGGTTCTGTATTATGATTGCAGTGGTGGTGATGTGATCTACCTACATATGTGATGACAAGATGACAGAGAACTATACATACCCTTTATACCAATGTCCTTTGCGTGGGTTTGATAGCGCATTGTAAGGTGTTACCAGCAGGGAACCTGGGTGAAGCCTTTACAAATTCTTATGAATTTCTAACTATTTCAAACAAAAGAGAGAGATACTGTGGTCGCTATAGGATTTTGGAGAAACAAATAGTTACCGAACAAGGAGGGGAATAGAGGAAGATCGGATGTCATAACTTTTGAACCTGTCTTTATACGTTAGGTAGACTCATCATGAGTTGATTCGGGGAGGAAAGATACTGTAGACAGACTGACGGTACATGTTTGCGGAATGACTGCTACTATACCGTTGATATTACTAAAGCATATTAGTAACGTCTAATTAGAACACTTTAGTTGAGTGGAGGGAATGTGTCTTTAAATTTTATATCTCACATAGACTCTGGGATACTTATTACCCATGCATCTTTACACAAATTTATGAAACTGAGAGTAAGAGAGACAGAGGACACAAATCACCAGTATCATAGATGAAACCTAATAGTTCAAAGGAATGGATGGGAATCATTAAAGCAGCATGTGGCTTCAAATAAAACATAATAAAATAAAAGCCTGTATATCATGGATTTACGAAATGGAATCAGAGAAAAAGTCACATAGCAGTTGTTAAAGTGGAAGAACTCGAATATTAGCCAAAGATGCCAAGGGAAACTGTAGGCTTGTGTTAAAGCTGTGTAGTCACCTGTTCTTTTACTCCATGGAATTTTCATACTTAATGATTGTGTTTAGGATGATCGTTTAGTATTTCTTTCGATTCAGTTGTAAGCATTCTGTGGCTCAACGTTGTGTCCCCAATTCCTAGCCCACTGCCCAGCAGCACCTGGTAAATATTTGTTGAATATGCTCATGCATGAAATCAGTGACTTTGCAAAAACTCCTTAAACTAGAACAAAGAAAGGACAGTTATAGAATCAAAGAAACAGGATGATAGGATAAGCTTGACAGGTACAGGTAGTACGATGGTAAAACGTCAGTAGAGCTATGTGAAATTTAAACTTTACAATGAAGAAATTCAGGATTGAATTCTATTTTTTTTTTTTAAAGATTTTATTTATTTATTTATTAGGAAAGAGAGAGTGAGAGAGAGCATGAGAAGGGAGAAGGTCAGAGTGAGAAGCGGACTCCCCATGGAGCCGGGAGCCCGATGTGGGACTCGATCCCGGGACTCCGGGATCATGACCTGAGCCGAAGGCAGTCGCTCAACCAACTGCGCCACCCAGGGGCCCCTTGAATTCTATTTTGATATGTTTACTAAAGGAGGCCGAAGTGTTAGATCAGCAGAGGTGAGCTCTGTACATGACGTGTGTTGGCAGAAGTTAAGGAAAAGAGCAGAAGCACCAGTCGCTTCACTTGATACTAGCTGCTCTCTAGTGGGGTAGCCTTCATAACAAACCAGCATTTAAAGGACTCCTTTGATGAACTGCTGCCGGAAGGGTTCCTGCTTCAAACGCGCTGTCCAACGCCCTGCGTGCTGGTCGCGCTCTGTGGTCTCTGCGCGTCTGCTGCTGCTGGTAGACCTGGCCGGATGGCCGGCATCCGTCTCTGCAGCAGCGTTACCTGTTTGTGCCCCCAAGCCTGCCCCGTCAGGGTGTCCTTCTTTCAGTTACACAGTTTAAATCATTGTTAGATAAACTAAGGAAAAGAAAAGGAGGAGATGACGTTTCTGTGCAAACTTAAGTTGAATGTTTTGAAAAGAGTAGATAAAGGATAATTACTAAAAATACTGCTGAATTAGATGTGAAAAGAGAGCTGTAAAATATTAGGGATAAATTATCCTTTAAAAAAAGAAAGAAAAAGATTCTGTACTCACAGTGCTTGATGTATCTTTTAAGTTCTTGCCTTTTTCTTTGAAAGGTTTATTTATTTTAGAGAGAAAGTAGGTCTGCGAGGGGGTGGAGGGGCAGAGGGAGAGGGAGAGAGAGAATCCGCACGCAGACTCTCCCTGAGCGCCGAGAACAACGCAGGGCTCAATCCCAGGACCCTGAGATCATGACCGGAGCCGAAACCAAGAGTCGGCTGCTTAACTGACTGAGCCATCCAGGCGCCCCAAGTTTTTGTCTTACTTTTAAAGCATTTTTCCAATCTGTGCGTCATGAAGTCAATTTAGTAGGTTGAAATCACCAATTAAAAAAAATATATATATATATATCTCAGATTGCATTACATCTAGGAAGAAGCATTGTTTCATGAAGTTCTTCTTGAGTTTTTTATATTCTTAATATATACGTAAAATATGAAAAGCTTGAAAAACAAAGCTCAAGAAATTGAATCTAGAAATATTACAGTAAGTATTAAGGATATAATTTACCCAAAAAAGAAGAGAAGACTCAAATAAGTGGGTTCAAATTTTCAAACAAAGGCTTTGGTCCACAGTCAAAAGATTAGTAACTAAATATATATATATATATATATATATATTTTCTAA